>JALIGW010000064.1:2794315-3009315 GCA_023053685.1 Diadophis punctatus similis
TTGCCAATGTGTAGGACAGAGCATTTGTTGGTTGAGATTTGGAGTTGCCAGATGTTTGACCATTCTGACACAAAGTCTAGGTCTTTTTGGAGGATAGCAGTGTTGTCGGTGGTGTTGAAGAGTTTTACATCATCGGCGAAGAGAACGCAGTCACTTGTAATGTGATCGCAAAGGTCATTTATATAGAGTATGAAGAGTGTGGGTCCTAGTACGCTGCCTTGGGGTACACCGCTGTTAACAGGAACGGGATTTGATAGGGCGCTCCCTATTTTGACCATTTGTTGTCTGTTTGCCAGGAACGCAGTTATCCAGTCATGTAGGGGTCCAGAGATGCCGTAGGATTTCAGTTTCAGAAGTAGTTTATCGTGAACCACTGAGTCGAAGGCTTTACAGAAGTCTATGTAAACTATTGTTTTGCCCTGGTCAAGTTTTGTGGTCCATATGTTTTTGCAGTGTAGTAGTTGTAGATTGCAGGATAGTTTTTTCCTGAAACCGAATTGTTTGTTTGAAAGTAGGTTGTTAGTTTCTAGGTGGAGGGTAATGGATTGGTTTATGATTGTTTCCATGACTCTGCATGTGACGCAGCATAGAGAGATTGGTCAGTAGTTTTCTACTAGACTGGGATCTCCCTTTTTGAAGATGGGGATGACCGTGGCTAATGACCATAGGTTTGGTAGGGAACTGGTCCTGTAGGATATTTCAAAGATTATGCGTAGTGGTTCAGCAATGGCTGTGGAGATCTTTTTTAGGAAGTATGCACATAGTCCATCTGGTCCGATTGACAGAGAAGGTTTTAGGTCACGTAGTGCTTTTTCAACGTTGTATTCAGTGAAGTCTATTTGTGTTAAATTGTTGTGAGTATTTGTGGTACGACTAGGGAATTTTGGACATGAGCCGTTGCTGTTTACAAAGACTGAGCCAAAGAATCTGTTGAAGAGGTTTGCTTTGACTGTTTCATCATAGCATTCTTTGTTGTTGGGTCCTTTTAGTGGTGGGAGAGGTCTCGAGTCCTTGAGTTTGTTATTTACGAAGTTGTAGAAGGCGCGGTTAGATTTGGTGCGCAGAAGGTTTTCCTCTTGTTTGCTGTGGTAGTTGGAGCATTCCATTTTTATTTGGTGGCATATATTTTTGTAGCGGTTTTTGAAGTTAGCCACATAGCCTGTTTTGTTTTTTCGCCAGAGGGATTTTTTTTTAATTGAAGCTTCCTTATTGATATGGGTAGTTTGTTTTTCTTTGTTATGGTGGCTATTAGTGGTACATGTAATCTGATAGTTCTTTTGACTTCGAGCAAGAAGATGTTATAGAGGTCATCGGCAGTGTTATAGTTAGAGAATAGAGTTTGCCAGTCAAGAGTTGAGAGGTCGGCGTCTATGAGTTCATAGTTGGCTTTTTTAAAGTTATACTTGGGTGTCCCATTATTAAGGTGATTCTTGCAATGGTGTAGATTGAGGCTAAAGTCTATCATGCTGTGGTCGCTGTTGGAGAAGGGTTCTTTTATTTGAAGTCCATAAATTGCGCTTTTGCTATTGCAGAAAATGAGGTCGAGGCAGTTGTTGAGTCTAGTATTGTTCGTTACTAGTTGGTCGAGTCCCAGATTGGTAACAGCGTTGTATAGGGTTGTATGGATGGGTTCAGTTGTGCATTCATTTAGGGTCCAGTTAATGAGAGGTAGATTGAGGTCTCCAAGAAAGATTAGGGGGTACGGGCAGGAGGTTGCCCACGGTAGCAGTGATGTTAATTTGTTCGCATGTGTGATGTCGTAGTCTGGGGCTCTGTAACAAAGTAGGAAACGAAGTGTGGTATTTAAGGACAAATCACAGATGATGGTTTCAGGAAGGGTGAGATCATGTGTAACTTGGATATTTTTTAGGTTTAATGTCTTTTTGTAGAATATAGCTACTCCACCTCCTCTGCGGGTTTCGCGGTCGGACCTGAAGACAAGGTAGTTTCTTGCTGTGATGATGGAGTCAGGGAGGGATGCGTTTAGCCATGTTTCGCAGACAAAGATAATGTCGAAGGTGTCAGTGTTTAGTAGTAGTAGGAATTCAGGCATTTTGTTAACTACACTTCTTGCATTGATTAGTTTGCATTTGAGATTAGAATTGGATTGGATTGAGGAAGTAAGGGGCGTGCTTACCTAGTCTTGGTTGGTGGTGTGTAGGATGTTGTTTTGTTGTTGGGGGATGGTTGGTTGGATGCTGTGGGATGGATTACGGGTCTTGTTTTTGATGCGGTCGGCACGGTAATCTATGTATAGGTTTGTTTCACCTAGATCTAGTCATCTTTTGAGATCCGCACGGAGTTCACGGGAGCGGATGTGTTGTAATAGTGATAGATCTGGTCTAGATCTAAGTTTGCTGTGATTTGTATTGTTTCTGGCAATGAAGTTTATAGTGTGGATAAATTTCCATTTGCTGGGCTCGTTTTTATAAACCACTCTGCAGAATCGGGGGGCCACCGAGCCGTCGTTATTCATGTGCTCAGGGCCATCTCTGGAGACTTCGATGATGTCGTCGGGGGTAATGGTTTGTGTATGATGGCTGCTGATGATGTTGCGTACTTTGTTGATGTCAGGCTCGTCGTTTTCTTCTAGTCCAAATAGGATTGCATTAGGACGTTTTTGCTCACGCTCGATGAGGGTCTATGACTATTCTCCTCCTCCACTTGGCCGCACCCATTTCGTCCCCAGGCTTCCGTCCCCAATCATTCCGGCACTGCCTTTTCTCCTTGGCCCATTCGCTGAACGGGCCCAAAAGCCCATTCACCCCGGCCTTTTGAGCACATGGGACACTTTGCCGCCAGCCAATCAGAGGAGCAAGAATCCCACCCCCTTCTTCAAGCAAGCTTTCTCTTAAAGCAAGAGAAAGCCTCAATACACTTATTTTGCAGTAATAGTAAGAGTATAATTCTCTACACATTGGGCAAGACAAACTTCTATACAGTAAGACTTACTTCTGAGTAAACACACCGGTAAGGTCATTTTAGAGAACCACTTTTACACCTATTCGCAAGTAATCACTGGAAGTCAAGACACACAGGCATTTTTAGCTGGGTTCGCCCCCAACAGATGGGGAAGTAGAAGAACTTTCTTTACAGAGGCCGCTTCATCATGCCGGATCACTCTGTCAAACAAGATGTTCCGGCTCGTTTTTATCTGTCCCGTTTTACAAGATGTCTCCCCCCCCTCACACACTCACTCACACACACACACACACACACCCCTCCCCAAGTCTGGTGGCAAAATGTCCCGTGCGCCCAAAAGGCTGGGGTGAACGGGCTTTTGGGCCCGTTCGGCGAAGGGGCCAAGGAGAAAAGGCAGCGCCGGAATGATTGGGGGCAGAAGCCTGGGGACGAAACAGGCGTGGCCAAGCGGAGGAGGAGAAAAGTCCCATTCCACTCGATGGTGTCTTTGACTATAGTGGAGATGTCGGTGGTTGGGTTTGTAGGTCCTTGTGGTTGTGGTTTAGGTAGTGGTTGAGGTGGTTGTTGGGTGGTGCTAGGTAATTGGTTTGCTGGGTTTGCATTTTGCTGTGCTAGGATTTTTTGTTCCAAAGATGTGAAACGTGATTCTAGGCATGATAGTAGTTGTGATTCTAGGCGTGCTTCTAATTTTGTTTCAATGGTTTCTATGGTTGTTTGTTGAGTCTTTGTGGTTGCTTCTAAGGTAAGGATCCTGTCGGACATAGCAATGAAGTGGACCAGTTTTGGTGAGCAGGATGGGCATATATGGGGAAATGAAGGCGTATCTTGGAGAAAGGTGGCTATATGCTTGTTTATTTTTAGGCAGGAGTGGTGGGTAGAATTGGGGCATATGTGGCATTTCACGGAAGTGTCTTGTTCGTTGATGGCAATATTGCATTTGTAGCATGTGCTGGGGTCATTTGGGTTGCTATTGTTTTCCAGGTCATTAGTTTGTGGGTTTTTGGTAGTGTTTTGGGTTTTTTTGCTTGGCATTGTCGCTGATTAGTGTTTGATATCCTATACAGTAAACCTATATCTATGTAAGTATATAAGTATATAAGTATATAAGTAAGTATATAAGTATATAAATATATGTAAGTGTGTAACAATAAATACAATTCAGCCTGATAAGATAGTGGATAAATCCAGTTGGGTTTAAGATTAACAACTAACAACTAATTAATTAGCTAGCTAGTAATCAATTAATTATTAAACAAATATCTATTAGTTTCATCAAATATCAATCAGTTATCATTCAGTTTCATCAAATATCAATAAACCATCAATTATCAATCATTTAGTTACATCAAATATCTATCAATTATCATTCAGTTTCATCAAATATCTATCAGTTATCATTCAATTTCATCAGTTAATAATAAATCTCCAATAATCTATAATCCAATAATCTATACTGTGGAATTAAGAATTGTCTTAATCTCAGGGGCATTTTTCTCCAGAGTAAATATGATAGTGGTTGTGATTAACAGCTAAGCCTACATTGACAGGTTTAGTGAACCATCAATCATGGGCCCACACTGAACACAAATTGTGGGCTGGGATTATTTTTTATCATCTCCTGCTTTTTAATCTTCATGAAGGAGTTGGCTGGATTAAGTGACTCTTTGCCCTGATCCAGAAAACTGCACCTCCATCTCTTACACCAGAATAAGTGTAAGTCTCATCCATTGGCCTCATTGTCCCATGGGATTGGGCGGCCTATAAGAGCGTCTAAATAAAATAAAATAAATAATAAATTGTGAACTAGTTTCTTTTTTCTTTTTTGTTTCAGATGGAAAATTCCAGTGGGAAGAGGAAGCAAACGTTAATCGCTTGAAAAGCACAGAGGTGAGAATGAGAATTATACACTATCGTCTATGGGACAACATTGGAGAGAATTTTCCTAGCCATGAGGTTGGATTTTTTTTCAATGTAGTAGCAAATGATGGATAGTGATCCATCATTTGCTGCTACTGTTGCATTCTGTTCCTGGCTTCCTTAATTTGACTGTTCTCAAATATGTGGACCTCACCTCCCAGAATTCTTTAGGTACTTCAGCATGGTCATTGCTGAGAATTCTGAGGATTTGAAATCCTCATATCTAAAGTGGGGAAAAAAACCATACCCAGATTGTGGGATTAACCTTCTCTATTGGATTTACTTGCCTTGACATCACTTTCTTCTCCTTCCACAGGCTTTGCTGACCCTCACTGTTCCAGAATACAGCAATAAGAGAGTTTCACGGCCTGTTCAGACATACTTCTATATTTCCAATGGGCGCCGGAAAAGAAGTCCGGCTCAAGGCTTCAAATATTTGCCTGGTAGGTGGACCTGGAAAATGGGAAATGAGATTGGTTGGGTGCTAAAGTGTGCTTGATGATCCCTGCCAACCTTCTCTTCTTCTCTAGTGATCTTCAAAGAACAACCACATCCAGATTCCACACCCCATACATTCCCACACATCACTCCAAATGTTCCCTTTTCACTACCACCAGCACAAGGGGCCATGGATTTCTCCCCTTCCAGACCTCCCTTCTCTTACAGTCCCGAGTGCTCCCCACCTTGTTCCCCCTATGGCTCCAACTGGAGCCCTTGCTCTTTCTCAACCCCTCCCCATTACAGCCCAGCCTTCCGTTTCCCTCCCAGCGAGACCTACGGGGGCGTTAATCTCTCTGTACCCCACCTTGCTCCCCCAAACCTGCCCCACCTTCACGCTTTAGATTGCCAACCTCCACACTTCCAGCCCGCTAGTCCACAATGCAGTCCTCACGCACCAGGACGGAGAGAAACCCACAGCGGGGAGAGGTCACCAGAATGGACAGATCCAGACCTTGGATCCCAGGAGATTAGCCCCAAGGAACTGGAGAAATCAGGGTTCAGCAGCGGCTTCCGGGAAAACTTGCCTATCCATGGGATCACACTGGAAGAAGGTAAAGGTAGATTTGTGAAGCTTTCAATAAGATTTGGTTTCAATGTAAGAAGAATAACAGGATTTTCCTCTCTTTTTTCTATATGCAAAATATGGAAACCCAGCCCTGCCAAAATCAGGTCATAATGACACAGAATAGCAATAGCAGTAGCTGTGATGACCCAGGGCATGGCACAGAGATAACACAAACAGTTGGCATTTCAAAACGGCTCTTTTAGTGCTCCAAATCTCCCCCAAACAAACCTTAATCAGCCTCTGGTCACAATTAGCCCCTCCCAGCGCTGTCTGCACCAAGGCTGCATGGCAATAAATCCCAAATTTATCTAGCAAAACAAGAACAAAGCAAGGAGTTCAGGGAGAAAAAGATACAGATAATCAGTCCAGAACGCCACACAGGAATGCAAGGATTCTTGGCAACTTCAAACATCAGCACACATCACTCCAGGAACTCAGTGTTTGTTCCTGACAAATGCCCCTCCCCACAGCGTCTCCTTAAGTCTCATTCCCCAGGTGTGCCTGGTGAAGCCGGGCGGGGCACTCTCCTCATGGGTGGCCTCCTCCGTCTGAGCTGATCCCGCCTCCTTTGCACTCTCCAAGCCCTTGCATCAGACGGGGGTGGTTCATGCTCATCGGCTGAGCTCTGTTCCTCCCTGCCTGCAGGCCTTGCTAATTCCGAACAGCCTGGCCTGACTCTGCCCTTCCCCAGTTTCCTCCAAGGCCAGCGGAGCTGCCCTCTCACTCGCTGTCAGTTCTTGTTCCAGCTCCTCTTCCGCCGCAGAGTCAGACTCCGACAGGGGCATGACAGTAGCACTTAGAGTTATATGGACCTGACCCAAGTAATCCAGGGTCCGACTCATGAGGGAGGTCACACGCTCGACCTTGTGTTTCTCTCGGGGCAGTGGAGAGATGATCTGAAGATAAGGGACATAGTCATCACCCCACTGTCATGGTCAGATCATTTCCTACTGAGGTTGGATTTTGCAGCCCCACTCCTCCCCCGCAGGGAGGCGGGACCGACTAGGTGGTTCCGCCCCAGGCGCCTAATGGAGCCAGAAGGATTCCAGAGGGAACTTGGGGAAATACCTGAAACCCTGATACACAATTTGGCTGATTCCCTGGTGTCTGCATGGAACACCGCAGCATCAGCGGCATTAGACCGGATTGCGCCTAGGCGACCTCTCCGCGGCAGTGGATCCCGGAAAGCCCCCTGGTTTACCGAGGAGCTCCGGGAGATGAAATGCCAAAAGAGACGTCTAGAACGCCGCTGGACAGCCAGCAAAACCGAGTCTGATCGAACACTATTAAGAACCTACATCAAGTCTTATTTAGTGGCGATAAGGGCGGCAAAACGATCTCATTTTTCCGCTCCCATTGCATCCGCAGATTCCTGCCCAGCCGCCTTGTTTAGGGTGACACGCTCCCTCCTTGCCAAAGGGGGGAGCGAGGAACACTTGCAAGGTAGAGCTGAGGAATTCGCAGAGTTTCTGTCGGATAAAGTCGCTCAGATTCGGTCAAACCTGGACTCCGGCTGGGCAGAGTCCATTGAGATGACAGGGGCAAGTCTTAGTCCGCCGTTGTGGGAGGAGTTTGGGCCTGTTTCTCCGGAAGACGTGGACAGAGCCGTGGGTGCGATGGGTGCCTCCACCTGTTTACTGGACCCGTGCCCCTCCTGGTTGGTTTCCGCCAGCAGGGAGGTGGCATGAGGCTGGATCCAGGCGGTGGTCATCGCTTCTCTGATGGAGGGATCTGTACCGCAGCTGTTAAAAGTTGCGGTGGTTAGATCCCTCCTGAAGAAGCCTTCCCTGGATCCAGCGGATTTGAAGAACTTTCGTCCTGTCTCCAACTTACCTTTTTTAGGGAAAGTTGTTGAGAAGGTGGTGGCCACTCAGCTTCTGCGACTATTGGAGGAAATGGATCATCTAGACTCCTATCAGTCAGGTTTCAGGCGCGGCTTCAGTACAGAAACTGCCTTTGTCGCCCTGATGGATGATCTCTGGCGAGCCCGGGATGGTGGAAATTCCTCCATCCTGGTGCTACTTGACCTCTCAGCGGCTTTCGATACCATCGACCATGGTATCCTTCTGCGTCATCTCGGTGAGTTGGGAGGGGGAGGCACCATTTTGCGGTGGTTCTCCTCTTATCTCACTGATAGGACGCAGTTGGTGTTAACAGGTGGGCAGAGATCGTCCCCTAGGCCCCTGTTATGCGGGGTGCCTCAGGGTTCGGTTCTCTCGCCCATCTTGTTCAACATCTACATGAAACCACTGGGGGAGATCATCCGGAGACATGGGGTGAGTTTCCATCAGTACGCTGACGACACCCAGCTGTACATCACCACCCCGTCTCAATTCAGTGAGGCAGCTGATGTAATGTGACGATGCCTGGACGACGTTAGGACCTGGATGGGGAGAAACAGACTCAGACTCAACCCCGACAAGACTGAGTGGCTTTGGGTACTGCCTCCTAAGGACCAAGACAACGGTCCCTCCTTGGTTCTGGAGGGAGTGAAATTAACCCCCTCGGAACAGGTCCGCAATTTGGGGGTCCTCCTAGACCCACAGCTAAAATTAGAGCAACACCTTACAGCTGTGGCTAGGGGGGCCTATGCACAGGTTCGCCTGGTGCACCAATTCTCCAAAGCACCTGAGGGTAGAACAAGAAGCAATGGGTGGAAACTAAACAAGGAGAGAAGCAACTTAGAACTAAGGAGAAATTTCCTGACAGTTAGAACAATTAATCCGTGGAACAGCTTGCCTCCAGAAGTTGTGAATGCTCCAACACTGGAAGTTTTTAAGAAGATGTTGGATAACCATTTGTCTGAAGTGATGTAAGTTTTCCTGCCTAAGCAGGGGGTTGGACTAGAAGACCTCCAAGGTCCCTTCCAACTCTGTTGTTGTTGTTGTTGTTGTTGTTGTTGTTGTTGTTGTTGTTGTTATTATTATTATTATTATTATTATTATTATTATTATTATTATTATTATTATTATTATTATTATTATTATTATTATTATTATTATTATTATTATTATTATTATTAATGTGCATGTACCTGGAGATATGAGAAGCTAAATCTGAGATTCTAGGCCTGAAAATGGGTGTTTGATTACTTCCGTTGGTTTCCCCCTTCAAATCCCTCCAGATTTGAGCACGAAACTTGAATTTCTACCCACTGTTTCTGCCCAGTCTTCTTGTCTTTTCCTCCTTTGCTCACGAGATGATTGACTTAGGCCAGGGGTAGGCAAAGTTGGCTCTTCTATGACTCGTGGACTTCAACTCCCAGAATTCCTAAGCTAGCATGATTGGCTCAGAAATTCTGGGAGTTGAAGTCCAAGAGTCATAGAAGAGCCAACTTTGCCTACCCCTGACTTAGGCCAGCAATGGAGCAGCCAACTAGCAGATGAGCATTAGAAGGCCTTTATCCACTCACAGGGGCCTGGCAGGCTGTTAACACACTACCCTTGTTCAAAACAGATCCCGGGAATTATGATTCCAGCACTGTTGCTCATACTAAATTTCCCACAATGACAAGTGTTGCAGACTAAGCCTCAGAAATTTCAGTGGCTTGGTTAAGGCCACCTAGTGAGTTCACAAGCTGCTGTATGGTGAGCTTTCCTTCAAATTGGCTCTCTCTCTCTGAGCCGAGGTGGCGCAGTGGTTAAAAGCAGCACTGCAACTACTTCAGTGACTGCTAGTTCAGCAGTTCAGCTGTTCAAATCTCACCAGGCTCAAGGTTGACTCAGCCTTCCATCCTTCCGAGGTGGGTAAAATGAGGACCCAGATTTTTGGGGGCAATATGCTGAACTCTGTAAACCGCTTAGAGAGGGCTGTAAAGCACTGTGAAGCGGTATATAAGTCTAAGTCCTATTGCTATTGCTATTGCTCTGTCTCTCCTTTTCTTTTTTTCTGACTGCTCTCTCCAGTTACTGAGATCATTGGCAGGGACTTAAGTGACTTTCCGGAGCCATCCTGCGATGGAGGACAGAGCTGAGAAAGCGACCAGAATCCTGGAGTTCATAAAGCTTCAAGAAGACTGGAAGTCAACCCAGAGAAAGCGAAGATGTCCAGGATCACAGAAACAACAGCTGGGCCAGTTTCTGAGGACTTTGACATTGATGAATGTGAATCTGAGTTTCCCCCCCTTTTTTAAAATCTTCTGCCTGTGTTTTCTTTCAGTCTTCGATTAGGGGCCTCCTATAATTCAAGGCAGAGTCCTCATTAAATCTTCTGTCCTCCTGCTCTTTGCGCTCAAGAGGCTTCATGGAGCTCACATCATCAGCACCGCTCCGAGACTGGAGCACCTGTGGTCCTGAAGAAGTTGCTAAATGACCATTCCCAAGCTCTAACATTTACTGTGTTGGGGGACTGGATATCAGTTGCTTCACCATCTTTCTTCTACTTAGTGGCTGTCCTCTATCGGTCCATTTATTTATCCGGTACTCCAAGATAAAGAGTTTGGGCAGAAGGGTGAGACTACCTATTAAGCTACCATGCTCTCTGCAATGCTTAGTCCTTTATTTATCTGCTCCACATTTACATTTTGGAGAGTTGTATCATGCAGTGGTGAAATCCACATTTTTTTACTACCGGTTCTGTGGGCGTGACTTGGTGGGCATGGTGTGGCTTGGTGGGCGTGGCAGGGGAAGGATATTGCAAAATCTCCATTCCCACCCCACTCTGGGGCCAGCCAGAGGTGGTATTTGCCAGTTCTCCGAACTACTCAAAATTTCCACTACTGGTTCTCCAGAACCTGTCAGAACCTGCTGGATTTCACCCCTGGCTGTATGTCATATGGTAATTGATTTCTGGACTAATCTTTCTTATATGGCTATCTAAGTAAGAACCTCAGTTTCCCAGGATATTATGTCTATCCTACACATCTGCCCAGAGTTCTCTGTCGTGTCCATCCTGTTTCTTTCCTCAAAACCAGCAAGAGGGTTGCCATGCTACCCATTTCGCCTTCTATCTAAACTACCTCTCATCCTTTCTCTAACGGAGGCGGCTTCAGACTTATTCTCTGCCCAACCCCATCCCCACTGTAGAGGAACGATGATGTAGGAGATGTTTCTCAAACCATGACGTTCAAACAGTGTTTGGTGATCACAGATCTTTGTGCATTCTCATTGTAGGATTCCACAATGAAATGATCAATAAAAAAAGATTAAGTGTCCCTAAAATTCTTGATCTTTGTATAGCCTCTGGAAAACACATCTGGTTGATACAGAGAAACAAATCAAAGAGGACGGATATGTGTAGATGTCATCCCATTTCTGCATGTTCCCAAACTCTGTTCTGCTCCTTTGCAGATGTTTAAGAAATAAGACCAGGGATTAAGTAAACAAATAAAGTTTTTTTAAATACTTGGTGACAGTCAGAAAGCTGAATTACTTGGGTTTGTCAAAGGAAGCATTAATCCTGCGTATATCGTAGGAAGGTTCTCTCAACTGCATTTGTTGATGTCACTGAAAAGGGGCTTATGTTGCAAACTTCTCAGCGTCTCTTCACAACGCAAGATGAGCAGCACATACATTTAATAAATGTAAATAAATAAATATGGCCCAAAAGATCCATGAGGAGCCCCGATGACATCATAGCACATATGATGTTATTTCCTCCTCCTCCTCCTCTTCTCTGTAGATCAGGGGTGTCAAACTCGCGTCGTCACGGCGTCATCACATGACGTATTGCAACTTTTTCCCCCTCTGCTAAAATGGGCGTGGGCGTGGCCAGCACGTGACGCATCCAGCCCACGGGCCGCGAGTTTGACAGCCCTGCTGTAGATGCTAGTGACTGATTATTTTGGACTTGCTTCTGAGGGGAATAGATAAAAGTCATTGTGACAAACTCCTACTATTCATACTAAAAGCCGCCCCAAATTTCTACTCTTGGAAGGGCTTTACGGTGTGAAATGTAACAACAACAACAACAAAAAGGACAAAGCCAATGGTTGAATATTATAAAAATTACACAAGTATTTCCAAGCAATGAAACTGGGATCTTGATATTTCTATACGACAGGAAAATTCCTGAATTTGAGTATGTTAAAAAAAATGCAAGTCCTCATGAACTCACTCCTCTCATAGGAACAAATACAACGGAGGAAAGTTTTTTGGAGATCTCTATAATGATTGCAAGATGCTGATAGTAAGGAAATGCAGGGCTTTAGCTATCAGTACCTTTGTGTTTAGTTCAGTCATATGCCTGTATGGGCCTTGTTCCGTATTTGCCTGTCACTAATGTTAAAATCTCATCTCCAAGATGTTTCTGCATACTGCAAGCATAATTGATTGGTGTGATATCTTTGTTTTGATTATGGTATAGGTACATATATTCACAAATCGATAAATAACTTTAACCCCAACCCATTTTGCAGGACAAAAATAGCTAGATGGCCAAAATAAACAGACGTAACCTATCAGTGTGCAAAAAAGGAACAAGAGTAACCTGCCTTTCTCAAGCTGAGCAGGAAACACAAAATTAATGACCATGCACAATCATTATTTCAGCTTTCATTTTATATTGCATATGTTCCTATCATGGTCATCTCAGCCTTGACTTCCAAGAAATCAAACTCTAATCTCAGCAGACATAGCTGGATTAAAATTAAAGGTTGGGAAAAGGGGATGCAGATATTTCTCCTCATTCTTCAGTCCCAACTGTCTGCCTTTACTTTGTAACAAAACATTGATATAATTTAATAAAACAAAATAATTTAGAGGCTGAAACCTGTCTCAGTAATGTCGTCCATATTCCAGAATTTAGGTCAGGTGAGAAAGTTTGGATTTGCGGAATAGATTCCAAGTATTTTGAACTCCTAACTCTTCATTGAGTTAAAGTAGAAGGTCAGTTTAACAATACAAGGATATATTAGCAAGTTAAGCCTCCAAATTATTGGTTCCTTAGATGCTTATTCAGGATACATTAAGTGTGAGAATATTTTGCTTAATATAAGGCATACACACACACACACAGATACCATATTTTTCAGAGTATAAGACGCACCTTTTTCCTCCCTAAAAGTGGCTGAAAATTTGGGTGCGTCTTATACTCTGAATGTAGCTTTTTCGAAGCTTTTTTTCCTGCCCTAACTAGGTGCTAACGATCTTCCCAGCTCTTACCTTGCAGGCTCTTTCATTGTTACTCTCTCCAAAGAAGGTTTTTTTAAGTCCTAACCAGGGGATAAAATAATGTGCTGAAGCTGACCAGACTAAGGACGCTAGCCAGATGAATACCTGGTAGGCAGATTGTTTTCCCTTATTTTCCTCCCCAAAAACTAAGGTGCGTCTTATACTCCGGTGCGTCTTTTACTCTGAAAAATAAGGTAGATAGATAGATACACACACACACATATATACACACACATACACACACATAGATAGATAGACACACACACACACATATACACACACATACACACATAGACACACACACACATATATACACACATAGATAGCTACACACATATACACACACATACAGAAACATAGATAGACACACACACATATACACACACATATAGTTAGATAGATACACACACACATATATATACACACACATACACACACATAGATAGATAGACACACACACATATACACACACACATATGGTTTTGTAATTATATGTGTTTTTTTAGAAAAAAATATGCAAAGGAAATAGTTGCATTTCTTGCGCAACTGCCTCTCTATTCTTTCAGGGCAGGAGAGAGCTCAAAAGAAAACGAAGTTGTAGCATGCTCCAAAGAAGCTGAAAGAAAATGTGGAAGTTATTTTTGAGTCGGTCAGCCTTATACACAGATCAAAAACACCATCTGCAGAACAGGGAGGTGATGGTAGATTTCTGAAATAATGTAAGGCAAACATTTGGGATGGGGAAGAGGAAATTTTTCTCAACTGAATGAAAAAAGGACAAGGAGTAAGGTTGACAACATATGGATGAGGGAAAGGAGAGTCATGAAGATGGACTTGGATGGATAAGTGAGAAATGACCTAGATGGGGGAATAGAAGGGGAACTAACCAAATTTGCAGATGACACCAAGCTGGCAGGAGTAGCTAATACCCCAGAGGACAGGCTCAGGATCCAGATGGATCTAGACAGACTTGAACACTGGGCCCAATCTAATGAAATGAAATTCAATGCAGAGAAAAGTAAAATCCTACACCTAGGTAAGAAAAACCAAAGATATACATATAAACTGGGGGAAACCACACTCAATAGCAGTGACTGCGAAAGGGATCTTGGAGTCTTAGTGGACAACCAACTAAATATGAGCCAGCAATATGCAGCGGCAGCCAAAAAAGCCAATACAATCCTAAATTGCATTAATAGAGGGATACAATCTAGGACTAGGGAGGTACTAATACCACTCTATAAAGCCTTAGTTAGACCACACCTAGAGTACTGCATCCAGTTTTGGTCACCACACTACAAAAAAGACATTGAAACTCTAGAGAAAGTGCAGAGGAGAGCAACCAGGATGATTAGGGGACTGGAAACTATAACATACGAAGAGCAGTTGCAGGAACTGGGCATGGCCAGTCTAGTGAAGAGAAGGACCAGGGGAGACATGATAACAGTGTTCCAATATTTGAGGGGCTGCCACAGAGAGGAGGGGTCAGGCTGTTTTCCAAGGCACCCGAAGGCCAGACAAGGAATAATGGATGGAAGCTGACCAAGGAGAGATTCAACCTGGAAATAAGGAGAAACTTTCTGATGGTGAGAGCGATCAACCAGTGGAACAGAGGTTGCCTGCGGAAGTTGTGAGAGTTCCAACACTTAAGACTTTTAAAGGGAGATTGGACTGCCATTTGTCCGAAATGGTGTAGGGACTCCTGCTTGAGCGGGGAGTTGGACTAGATGACCTACAAGGTCCCTTCCAACTCTAATAATCTGTAATCTGTAATCAAAACCCAATTTGGGTTGGACTTTCTGGCAAGTCCCAATCTACTTTGTCCCCTTTAACTCACACATGCTTCACTCCATCTTTGGCTTGTCCCTTAATTTTCCTTTAATTGGATATTTGTCTTTTCCAGTTTCTTGGCACACTTGAACACCAGGCCCTATCTAACAAAATGAAATTCAATGTAGAGAAAAGTAAAGTCTTACACTTAGGCAAGAAAAATCAAAAGTACACATATAGACTGGGTGAAACCGGGCTTAATAGCAGTAACTGTGAGAGGTATCTTGGAGTCTTAGTGGACAACCAAGTAAATATGAGCCAACAGTGTGTGGCGGCAGCCAAAAAAGCCAATGCAATCCTAAATTGCATTAACAAAGGGATACAATCAAGATCAAGTGACGTATTAATACCACTCTATAAAGCCTTAGTAAGACCACACCTAGAATCCTGCATCCAGTTTTCGTCACCACACAATAAAAAACATGTTGAGACTCTAGAAAGAGTGCAGAGAAGAGCAACAAAGATGATTAGGGGACTGGAGGCTAAAACATACAATGAATGGTTGCAAGTACTCGGCATGGCTAGACTAGTGAAGAGAAGGACCAGGGGAGAAATGATAGCAGTCTTCCAATACTTGAGGGGCTGCCACAGAGAGGAGTGGGTCAAGCTGTTCTCCAATGCACCCGAAGGCCAGACAAGGAATAATGGATGGAAACTGAACAAGGAGAGATTCAACCTGGAAATAAGGAGAAATTTTCTGACAGTGAGAACAATCAACCAATGGAACAGAAGTTGCCTTCGGAAATTGTGGGAGCTTCATCACTGGAGGCTTTCAAGAAGAGACTGGATTGCCATCTGTCAGAAATGCTGTCAGGTCTCTTGTTTGGGCAGGGGGTTGGACTAGAAGACCTACAAGGTCCCTTCCAACTCTGTTAGTCTGTTAATCTGTTAAAGTTGTGAGTTTATGGATGAGGATAGAAGGCTAGTCACAGATTGAGAACTTGGGAACAACTTACATCAGGCTTCTCAAACTTTGTGGAAAATGGAAAAGGAATTTGTGAGACCTCTCTGTTCAAAGGTTTGTCAAAATTTTGCTGCAAAGCTGAGTGAGCTTTAAGAGTGATTTTCCTCTGCAAACCTGATCACTTGTTATTTTTTTAAAAAAAAATATGGATCCCCCAAATTGCAATGTCCCAAGAAAGTCCCAAACCTACAGTTTGAGAACCTCTTGTCTTCTTCATATAAAACTTTGTCACTCTTCAGAGTTCTTCCCATTTTTCCAGCAACATTCAGTCACTAAGCTATGGGTTTATCTGCTGCTGCAACACAGAATATTCAGAAATATTCTAACTTTTAGGAGAGCAAGACTTCATCAAGTATTATAAAGCAAGATATATTTTGTCCTATGGGGTCATGAACAAAGGAAGTAAATACAGATAAATGGGGACAGTAAGACAGGGACGGTAGCCACGCTGGTGCGCTTATGCACACCCCCTTTACGGACCTCTTAAGAATGGGGTGAGGTCCATGGTAGACAGTTTGAGATTGAAGCTGTGAGGGTTTGAGGCTGTAACAATGGAGTTGGGTAGAGCATTCCAGGCATTGACCACTCTGTTGCTGAAGTCGTTGATCAAACCCAAGTTATAATAATAATAATAATAATAACAACAACAGAGTTGGAAGGGACCTTGGAGGTCCAACCCCCTGCCTAGGCAGGAAACCCTACACTACTTCAGACAAATGGTTATCCAACATCTTCTTTAAAATGTCCAGTGTTGGAGCATTCACAAGTTCTGGAGGCAAGCTGTTCCACGGATTAATTGTTCTAACTGTCAGGAAATTTCTCCTTAGTTCTAAGTTACTTCTCTCCTTGTTTAGTTTCCACCCATTGCTTTTTGTTCTACCTTCAGGTGCTTTGGAGAATAGTTTGACTCCCTCTTCTTTGTGGCAACCCCTGAGATATTGGAACACTGCTGTCATGTCTCCCCTAGTCCTTCTTTTCATTAAACTAGACATACCCAGTTCCTGCAACCGTTCTTCATATGTTTTAGCCTCCAGTCCCCTAATCATTTTTGTTGCTCTTCTCTGCACTCTTTCTAGAGTCTCAACATCCTTTTTACATCGTGGAGACCAAAACTGAATGCAGTATTCCAAGTGTGGCCTTACCAAGGCATTATAAAGTGGTATTAACTAATTAACACTTCGTGTGATCTTGATTCTATCCCTCTGTTAATGCAGCCTAGAACTGTGTTGGCTTTTTTGGCAGCTGCTGCACACTGCTGGCTCATATTTAAATGGTTGTCCACTAGGACTCCAAGATCCCTCTCACAGTTACTACTGTTGAGCAAGGTACCACATATGCTGTACCTCTGCATTTTGTTTTTCTTGCCTAAATGTAGAACCTTACTTTTTTTACCATTGAATTTCATTTTGTTTGATAGCGCCCAATGTTCAAGTCTGTCAAGATCCTTCTGTATCTTGACCCTATCTTCTGGAGAGTTGGCTATTCCTGCCAGTTTGGTGTCATCTGCAAATTTGATGAGTTCCCCATCTATCCCCTCGTCCAAGTCATTGATGAAGATGTTGAAGAGTACTGGGCCTAAAACAGAGCCTTGGGGTACTCCACTGCATACTTCCCTCCATGTAGATGCAGTTCCATTGAGCACTACACGTTGAGTGCGGTTGGTTAGCCAGTTTTGAATCCACATGGTGGTGTTGCTGTCCATCCCACATTTTTCTACTTTATCTAGTAGTAGGTTATGGTCTACTTTATCAAATGCCTTACTGAAGTCCAAGTAAATTTGATCAAACCCAAGCCTTCATTGGGTTGGGAAGATAAACCGATCCTTGATGTTTTATTGTTATAAATGCTCAAACACTGGATGTTTTTAAGAAGAGATTGGATAACCATTTATCTGAAATTGTATAGGGTTTCCTGCCTTAGCAGGGGGTTGGACTAGAAGACCTCCAAGGTCCCTTCCAACTCTGCCATTCTATTCTATTCTATTCTATTCTATTCTATTCTATTCTATTCTATTCTATTCTATTCTATTCTATTCCATTCCATTCCATTCCATTCCATTCCATTCCATTCCATTCCATTCCATTCCATTCCATCTTTTCTTCATTAAAAAAATAATTTTCCCTGGTGAGAGAAAAGAACTGCCACTGTCAGCCATACATCAATGTTCCTTCTGTTAAATTGTGGGCAAAGATCGCAGGAGACAGACTTCAGAACAGCTCTTTTATTAGCTCACTCAAGCAACCAGCTACTTGCAGTCTGACAGATAGCCCTTTTATAGGGAGCTGTCAGACACAACAACCAATAGCGTATGAGCATTCAAACACATGACCAGGGTGGCAACAACAGTTCAGGTAGAGTTCAACTATAAACATAACAACAACAGTTCAGTCAGAGGTCGTCTAGTCAAAACAAGTTTATGGTTCAGTTATAGGTCAGTCAGAACACAACACCTTCCATGGTCCAAAACTAAACACTGGCTTTAAATTAAGCCATCTTCCACTCCTCTATTTTCTAACAACCTGGAAGCAGATTTGGTTCAGAACTGTTCCAAAGCTCTATTCCAACCTTCCAGTTCCAACCATCCTCTGTTGAGTGTCTTCCAAAAGTTTTGGTCTACAGCACATTCCCAACCAGTATGGTTATTGGCTGTCCTCATGTGCTTCTTATAAGAGATGCATGGTATGGCTTTTCAGTCTTCTTTTTCTTACATAGCTCTATCTGGAAACTGAACAAGGAGAGAGTCAACCTGGAAATAAGGAGAAATTTTCTGACAGTGAGAACAATTAACCAGTGGAACAGCTTGCCTTCAAAAGCTTCATCACTGGAAGCTTTCAAGAAGAGACTGGACTGCCATCTGTCAGAAGTGGTATAGGGTCTGCTTGGGCGGGGAGTTGGACTAGATGACCTACAAGGTCCCTTCCAACTCTGTTAATCTGTATCTGTATCTCTAAGCCATAGTTTACACCTGATACAAGCTTTTGCTTGTACACATTAGGAAGCCTCCAATCTCATTCATCATGCCAAGGTTGAAGTCATTTGCCCTACTGTCATCATCAATGGTGAAACGAGTTATATTTGGGACCTTTGAAAGGGATGCACTCTATGGTTCTGTGGAGGTCTGGGAAGGGAAGAAACTCAGAAGACACAAAGATGTTGTGAAAGAGAAAGTATGTGAGGAGGGTGGGGGGAGGAAGGAAGCCTTGAGAAGGAGGACTTTCTTGACAGGAAGAGGAGAGGAATTAAACCAGAGATGTCTGTGAAGGCCTGAAGTTAGACCTCTCTGGTCAGAAAGAAGTCAACAAGGACACAGAAAGGTACCCAAGCTTATGGAGTGTTCTGGGTGGGCAGTCCAAAAGAGGAAGAAAAATGAACTTTCTCCATGTGTTGTGCCTCTCATTCCAGATCCGATCTGGTATTCACTGGAGGCAAAAGTCCATTCTGTCCATGGTATTGAAGAGTGTCAAAATGGGTGACTTTAGGACCGCCTTAGGTGGTCTAGTGGTTACATTCAGTGCCACGGGGTTCAAGTCAGTTTCCCCAAAGTGGGAGGAACTCAGCTGGGGGGATCTCCTGCCCTTTCATTCCTGCCCTCTTGTCTGCCCCACCCCACCCCCAATTACATTTCACTGGCCCATTGGGCCAGTAGGAAGTAGAGGAGGACAAGTGGGTGGTGTCTTGTATACCATGCAGGGAGTCTAAATGGTGCAGTGATTTGATCCAAGAAGTCTAGAAAGGAGCTCCTGCTGGGGTGGGAAAGCTACTTGCCTTGATCATCAAAACTGTCAGCAGGAGGGACTGAGGCAGTGAGGGGGTAACAGGCTAATATCTCTGACCCCAAAGGTGGTTTTTCCAAAATGTTTGTTGCCTGCAAACCCTGCTTTATTTCTATCAGTTTTGCCCTGATGAGGTGCTTTTCTGAAAAGTTCTCAAGATCTTTAATAAGACGGATTTCTTAATTCAGAAGATGTTCATCTCTTACTTTGGGTGCCTATAGTAATCCTAGTAATATTTGTAGTAGAGACAAAGGAACTTGGCTTCTTTACAGAGTTGGGCATATTTAACATAAGAACCTACCCGCTCCAGAATCACGTTTCCCATGTTTCTGGCTAACCAAAGAACTCCGGAAGGCCCAAATCACAGAACAAACAACTCCTTTCTCATTATCCCTCACCTGACCCATGACTTGTTTAACTAGAGTTTATTGCAAAGTTCAGCGACTTCTTCAGGTAGAGACAACAATTGTACGTGTGTGTGTGTGTGTGTGTGTGTGTGTGTGTGTGTGTGTGTGTGTGTGTGTGTATTTAAGGCTGAATTCTCATGAGGCAACCCTAAAAATCTAAAAAGAACTAGAGAAAGTGACATCTGAGGTGCTTTCTCAAATTCCATTCCTGTTTGGGTGCAGATTTCCTGACCATTACCCTGGCTGAGGTTCTTCCTCCTCTTCTTCATTACATTTGCCATTTCTAGTTCCCACCAGACAATAAAAGTTGCACACTCCAAACTTGTGTTCCTTAGCATTATAACATGCCTGCTTCAATCTAGATACACTGAAACTACAACCCCCAGAATCCCCCAGCCAGCAGAGTGACTAGGAATTCTGAGAGTTCCAATCCCAGCACTTTTGAACAACATTAGGCTGGGAACTGGCCACAATGATCATGTCCTCCTTGCTTTCCTGAGCAACTGGGAACATCTGGGCTTGGTGTAGGCCCCAATAGCCTCAGGTGTGATTCCCCAGATCCCTTCCCACATGAATTTGCAGAAGGAGAAGAACATATGGGGAGAAATCACATCTTTTCCTTTACTTTGATTTTTACTGAATGTAAAGATGCATTCAATTAAACCTGAAGTCATATTTGCCCTGGCCCTGACCACATTCTTCTCCTGGTCCAGTTGAAGTGTGGTCTCCAGCATAGCACTTCAAAGCCAACCATGGTCCTACTTAGCTCCAAAGAAGCTACATTTTTATCTTCTTTTCTCTTGAAAACAGCCATTAATATGCAGGACTACTGAGGCACAACCATTGGTGGAGGATGAAGATTTGGGAAGAATGGCTGTTCCCAATGAGTTCTATGAGCAGATCGGTGAGGAGCACCTGAAGAACTTCTCCTTCATTGGTGGAGGATCTTTTGGGGACATTTTCCGAGCTCGCCACCAAACGTGGGGGACCGACGTTGCAGTCAAGTTTCTGAACCAGTAATAGTGGTTGTTTGAAAGTTGGTTGAGTGCAAAGATTGAAAGATAGATCTTTTCTTCTTCTTTCCTGACCAAAAATGTATAATCTGTAGCTCCCACAGTCATGTGTGAACTTGGAGGTGTATATTGTTTCTATCATTTTTTCAAAGTAAATTCCGAATTTCATTTTTTTAATTTGCTCAATCATGTAGTGCCAATTTACATTGTCAAACGCCTTTTGCGCATCCAGAAAAACAAGTGCTACCTGTTTTTCTGGATGCGCTTCATAATACTCCAATGTATTTAATACCATTCTTATATTATTTCTGATTTGTCTGTGTGGTAAAAATCCATTTTGATCCGAATGTATTATTTTACTTAATTTTTTTTGGGTTCTTTCCGCAATAGTCATAAATTTATAATTATAAAATTATAAAAATTTTATAATCGGCGTTTAACAATGAAATTGGCCTTTAACTTTTAATTTGGGTTGCATCGGCACCTTCTTTCATAATTGTGGTGATGTACGCCTCCCTCCACGATTCCGGAACTTTAGCTTTCATCAATACTTCATTATATAGCTCTAACAATAGTGGTTCTAATGCCTCTTCTAAGTTCTTATAAAATTCTCCAGGAAAACCGTCCGGCCCAGGTGATTTATTATTTTTTTGTTTCTTGATTGCATTCTTCATTTCAGTAAGTGTGATCTCGCTATTTAACATTAACCTATCTTCTTCCTCTATTACTGGGGTATTCACATTTTCTAAATATTCCTGTATTTTATCTATTCTTGTTTCCTCCTTTTTGTATAAATCCTCAAAAAATCTTAGAACAATCTCTTTCATTTTGTTTTCATTATTCTGTAATTTCCCCTGTTTCGTCTTGCAACTGATGTATTATTCTCCTTGCTTTTTCTTTTTTAATTTTGTATGCCAACCATCGGCCAGGCTTGTTGGCATTCTCAAAGAATGTTTGCTTGGCAAATTTAACACTTTTCACATATTCCTGTTGTTCTATTATATTTAAATTGTGCTTTAATTTAATTAATGTCTCATTTATTTGTTCCTCTTCAGGGTTTTTTTGAAGTTTATTTTCCAATTGTTTTATTTCCTCTAATATTTTGTTTTGTGATTGCCATTTTTCTTTATTTTTCTTTGTTGTGTAGGCTATTGTAATTCCCCTGGTATATGCTTTCAGGGTATCCCATAAATTTTGTGTAGTGGTTGGTTGTTTTTTGTTCTCTTGGAGGAATAGTTTTAATTCTTTTTTGACCATTTGTAAGTATTTGTTATCTTGTATTAATTGTGTATTTAATGTCCATCTTCTAATTTTTTGTCTTTCTCCTTTCCATATTACCATTAAGGGATTATGATCCACCCATATGTTTGGGGTGATTTCTATGCTATCAATGTTTTTGCTTAAATCATTGCTTGCCCACATCATATCTATTCTTGAGAGGGATTTATGCGGATTAGAATAGAAAGTATATTGGTTTTCCTTGGGGTGCAGTAATCTCCACATGTCTGTTAAATTTAGTTCCTCTGTCATTTCAAAAAAATTTTTTGGTAATATATTCCTTTTTGTTTGTTTTCCTTTTCCAGTGGTGTAGTCTAATTTGGGGTCTATTATTCCATTATAATCTCCTATTATGCATACTTTTTGGTGCTATATTAATAATAAAAATCTTTTTGGTTTTTATTCGGGGCATATATATTAACCAATATTACTGTGGTATTACCTATTTTTATTTCAAGTATTAGGAATCTCCCTTTAGGATCTACATAAATTTCCTTGTTTCTGATATCTGCTTTGACATATATTGCCATGCCTCTTTTTTTCCCCACTAGTGACGTATAAAGTGTTCCCAATTTTTGACATTTTAGATATTTTTGGTCTGTCTGTTTAATATGTATTTCTTGAAGACATATAATGTCTACATTTAAATTGATTAGTTTCTTAAATATTTTTCTTCTTTTTTCTGGGCTATTTAATCCTTTGATGTTTATTGATATTAATTTAATCCCTTTTTGCATCTCTTAATTTCCTTACCGGTGTTTACTGTTTTGTTTTTGTAGCTTTTTGTGTCCTTGTTCTTACTCCTTCTAACTGCTTAGGTGGTTCCTTAAGGGCTTTAGCTTCTTCTGCCTTTACCTCCTCTTCCGTGTCCTGTTTTTCTTCCTGACTGATTGATTCTATTCTCTCCCCACTATCTGATTCTTCTTCTGTGCCCATTAACTGGTCATACAATTCTTGTGCTTTTTCTATGCTCTCTATCTTGAACTTTCTACCTTCCAAACTAATTATCATCCCTTCAGGGATAATCCATCTGAACAGAATATTTTTTTTATTTAAAACCGAAGCCAAGAATCGGTAGTCATATCTTTGTTCCCTCACACGCTTTGGTATTTGCTTTAATATAGTTATCTCTGTTTCTTTATATACCCATGGTTTCTCTCTTGTACTTATATATATGGCATCTCTGATTTTTTTTCCATGCAAATCTGATATGGACCTCTCTAGGCAAACGGTGGCGTTTTGCATAATTAGTTTGTATGCGGTATACTTCATCTATTTCTTTTATAATTTCATTTTTATCTTTTTGTAGTATTTCCGCTATCATACCTGCCATTTGTTTCCCTAGTTCTTCATCTTTAGTTTCAGGTATGTTTTGAAACCGTAAGTAATAAGATAATCTATCCATTTCGAGATTTATAAGGGCGTGTTCTAATTCTTTATTGCTTTTTATCATTTTTTGGTCCAATGTTTCCAGTTTTTTTTCATTTTGATCTGTTTTTGTCTCTACCTTTTTGATATTTTGTTCATTTCTCTGTACAGCCTCTTGAAACATTTCCATTCTATTATCTATTTTAAATATTTTAAAATATATCTGCTTTTAACTCAGCATGATTCTGAGTCATAACTTTTTTTAGCTTTAACATATTTTCCTGCATCGCTATAAGAGTGGTATTAACATTTTGTATGGCCAATGCAGTACCAGATTTATCAACCGACATCATCTCATCAATTGATCTTTGACTGTCTGGGGATGCTGTCCCTGCCACAGTATTAGTGGCCGTCCTTCTTCCTCCCTTCGCAGCTGCCGCAGTTAGGGTTGTCATTTCTTTTAATATTTTACTTTGCTCTCCCAATATGTTGTATATTCTATTCCAAATCACCATCCAATGTTTAATATTTTCTCAGTCTATCTACTAATATCTACTAATATCTTCTCTATAATTTTATATTTTATACTATGCAATATAAATTCATTAACGTTTTTAAACAAGTTATATAAAAATTACTAAAATGTAACTATGAAAATGATTTACAATAATATACGATAGTTTGTCTCTACTCTTCTAATTATATCATATAGAATAAGATAATAATACAGTACAGTAATAATACAATAATATTGCACCTATATAATAATTATAATATTGTATTGTTTTCCCTTAATAAATTCAATAAATTAATTTCTATTCAATAACAATTAATACAATCTATACAATCTATTTTCTATATATTAAGTCTATTATTATCACTATAAAGTTTAATTATAAATATAAAGATTTCTAGTTAATGTTAATAAGTTTTTTTATATATAATAATTATAATGGTTATTTTTTATACAATAAATTCACTATGTCTAAATATAAAAGTATAATAAGAAAAATACAAGAAAAAGAAAGAAAGGAAGAAGAAAGCTAATTTCAAAAAGAAGGTGAAGAAGAGGGAAAAAGTTCAAAGGAAGGAGTATATTCCCTTCTAATGCTTTCACTATAATTGAATTGGTAATTTCTTAATTCTATGTTTACTTGCTCTTTAGTAGTCTTATTGTTTTCTTTGAGTAAAAATTTGATCTACATCCCAGAGGCTTCAAGCTATCAATTGCAGCCTCACTCTTAACAGTTTTGCACTGTCATCGCCATTTTCCGTTCTCTCTGTTTGATCTTTACTGAAGTGTTAACTTTGTATCCAGTTGGTTTGTTGAAGGGTTAGAGAGCGATCTCTTTTAAACCACTTCCAGGGCTCCATTCTTCCAATCTCTCTCTCTCACGAACGTTCACTGGAAACTTTTCTTCTGTCGGATCCTTTCTTAACTTGATCTCGTTCTCAAGATTCGGCTTTCACTTTTCCTTCAAACTTTCACTCACACTTACAATCGCCGCTCGTTTCTTTTAGAGCTTCCTTTATGCCGAAATAAGTTGGATCACTCTATTTAGCGGTTTTCTCCCCGATGTCTGTGGGAGTCTTCTCTTTTAGGTCTGATGCAGTCTGTCAAATAATTTGCTTCCTAATCCGATCGTGGTGCGCTATGGCTTCGGGCCCGCCATGCTGAATCACCCATCACGGGCATTTTCGTTCTGGATAGGGAGGGTGCCCTTCACCTCAGCAGGCGAACACCTCTGCTCCGCTGATGCCCGGGATTCCCCTCTTTCCACTCGGTCCTACGAACCTCCGTGCCTCGAAGGGTCTCCCAAAAAACAAAAGAAAAAGCAGTTTCGAGGGACGGAGATCGTCCTTCTCCAGCTGCTACGCCCAACGTCACCACCGGAAGTTCCCCTTCCAGCTCATTCTATTCTATATTCTAAATAGCATTATTGGAGTCCCTACTGCACTTGCTTCTCAACCCGGCCTACACTGGAGGGTTGATTTCCATCTTGAAATCTTTTCTGCAAGTCCTTAATTAATAACTGGCTCCTCCCTTCCCCCAGATCCTCCCTTCCGCCCTGAGTCCTACGGGATTGGGCGGCTTATAAGAACAATACAGTTTTGCATACAGTTTTGCATACAGTTTTGGTCGCCACGATGTAAAAAGGATGTTGAGACTCTAGAAAGAGTGCAGAGAAGAGCAACAAAAATGATTAGGGGACTGGAGGCTAAAACATATGAAGAACGGTTGCAGGAACTGGGTATGTCTAGTTTAATGAAAAGAAGGACCAGGGGTGACATGATAGCAGTGTTCCAATATCTCAGGGGTTGCCACAAAGAAGAGGGAATCAAACTTTTCTCCAAGGCACCTGGGGGTAGAACAAGAAGCAATGGGTGGAAACTAATCAAGGAGAGAAGCAACTTAGAACTAAGGAGAAATTTCCTGACAGTTAGAACAATTAATCAGTGGAACAGCTTACCTCCAGAAGTTGTAAATGCTCCAACACTGGACATTTTTAAGATGATGTTGGATAACCATCTGTCTGAAGTAGTGTAGGGTTTCCTGCGTAGGCAGGGGGTTGGACTGGAAGACCTCCAAGGTCCCTTCCAACTCTGTTATTATTATTATTATTATTATTAATAATAAATTAAATTAAATTAAATTAGATTAACTCTGCTATTCCTTAGCATCACCCTGTTTTCATTATACCTACAATAATCCTCCAAGAGAATTGAAATTCCTATATCTCCTGCAGGAATGCTTCCTTCATTCGAGAGGAACTCTTGAATGAAGCCCGAGCCATGGACAAAGCCTGCTTCAGCTACATCCTACGACTCTACGGCCTCTTTGTAGGCAAAATGAAGACAGATGCTGCCTCGGTGTCAGCCACAGTGCCCAGATTGGGCTTGGTGATGGAATACATGGAAAATGGCAACTTGTCCAACTTAATGTATCAGGTCCCCTCCATGTCTTGGGCCCTGCATTTCTGCATCCTGAACGAGGTAGCCCTGGGTATGAATTTCTTGCACAACCTCAATCCTCCATTGTTACATCTGGATCTCAAGCCTAGCAACATCTTACTTGATGGGGAACTGCAAGTCCGGGTGAGTTTTCCCACTTCTATTTGTTATTCTAAAGCCGTCAGCTCCCCCAGAATTTCACAGTGACAGAATTTCTATTTGGAATTATTCTGGTCCAGCCCATTGCCCATTTTAAGAATCTACTACAGGTAGTCCTTGATTTACAAACTGTTGGAAGGGAAATCCATCTGGTTCAGTTCCAAGCTGGGTGTCAGGGTTCCAAATAGCATCGAAAATCAAATCAGAGTCCGAGGCAAAGCATTCCTCAAAGTTGCAATTTATTAGCAGAGCCATGTTGGCACATCTGGGAGAAAACCGAATCTGAAGTCCCAGGGGTTTCTCCACCCAGTTGAAAGTTTAAGCCCTTGTCTCCACACCCCCAAGTCCATCACATTGACCAATCTTCATCTGCCAACTTGGCAGCAACTCTCATCTCCTTCCGTGCAGGTGCAGGAGTGCAAAGAAAAAGGATGACCTTGACAATCTAGAAGGAATTTGTTATGGCTACATGCAGACATCCCTCGTGCAATTACTCCTCCCAAATTCCCACAGCTAAGAATACATTTTAAAATAGCATAAAGTGTGGCAGGCCAAAGAACCCAACTCAGGGCCAGGTTACCTTCGGGACCGCATCCTGCCACATACCTCCCTACGGCCAGTTAGGTCCCACAGAGTTGGCCTCCTCCAGGTCCCATCAGCCAAACAATGTCGGTTGGCGGGCCCACGGGGGAGAACCTTCTCTGTGGGAGCCCCATCGCTCTGGAACCAACTCCCACCAGAGATCCGGACTATCCCCACTCTACTGGCCTTCCGCAAAGCAGTAAAAACATGGCTCTTCCGGCAGGCGGGGTGAAGAGAGGATTCCCCCATGTATGAATGGTTTTTAAATACAATGTAATGTTTTTAAAATGCTATTTTATTGTATCGTTCTTATCTCTGTTTGTACGCCGCCCTGAGTCCTACGGGATTGGGCGGCCTATAATAGCAATAGCACTTTTCTTATATACCGCTTCATAGTGCTTTACAGCACTCTCTAAGCGGTTTACAGAGTTCAGCATATTGCCCCCAACAATCTGGGTCCTCATTTTACCGACCTCGGAAGGATGGAAGGCTGAGTCAACCTTGAGCCTAGTGAGATTTGAACAGCTGAACTGTTGAACTAGCAGTCAGCCTGCAATGGCTGCATTTAACCACTGCACCACTTCAGCTCTTTATAAGAACTTTTAATTAAATTAAATTAAATTAAATGGCTTTGGCCTGACACTGGGAGAAAGATGCTGGAAATAAAATGGAGGCTGGAGGCTGATTGGAAAAAGGGTCCATTTATTGATGAACAGGCCCACGACCAGGGTTTGTGGTTCTGGTGCAGCTGACAAAATGGATTTGAGAGTGGGTGGGTTTTTATACCTTCTTTGGGCTTTGTATTTGAGCTTCCTGTTCCTGTGCAAGAACATGTCCTTTAATTGACTTCAACTGGTGCAAAATGCGGTTGCGCGTGCTGTGGTGGGTGTTTCAAGATACACCCACGTAACACCTATACTCCGCCAGCTGCATTGGCTGCCCATTGGTCTCCAGGTGCAATTCAAGGTGTTGATCATCATCTTTAAAGCCCTACATGGCTTAGGACCAGGTTACCTCCGGGACCGCATCCTACCTCATACTTCCCTTCGACCGGTGAGGTCCCACAGAGTGGGCCTCCTCCTGGTCCCGTCAGCCAAACAATGCCGACTGGCGGGCCCTAGGGGGAGGGCCTTCTCTGTAGGGGCCCCTGTTCTCTGGAACCAACTCCCCCCAGAGATCCGAATTATCCCCACCTTGCTGGCCTTCCGAAAAGCCATTAAGACATGGCTCTTCCTGCAGGCGGGGTGATTCTGAGACAACATTACATCTGATGTCTCCCCCATGTATGTATGGTGTTATATGTGTTTTTAATTGTTTTTTAAATTGTTTTTAATGATTTGTTTGGTTGTTTTCTTAAAATGTTGTACACCGCCCTGAGTCCTTAGGGAGTAGGGCGGCATAGAAGAACCTCCAAATAAAATAAATAAATAAAATAAATATTCTATTGGCTGTTCTCAGATTCCTATGGGGTCATGTAGGGGTTATGTAGGAGTCATAGCTATAGGCAAAAGAGGAAATGCAAATCCTAGGTGGTTGTAAGTCGAGGATTATAACATTCTTGAGACATGGCCATCTGGCAGAGTTGATCGCAGGATGGTGTGCTTTCATTGTCTTGACAAAAGCAGTGTCCCACCATTGTCACACAACCATCACTTCTTTTGTACATGCACCTGACATCCCAATGCATGTAAAGACATTCAGAGTTTGTCCCAAAGGTGCTTTTTCAGGAGGCAAGTGGACTTTCTTGTTTTTTCTTTTAAAGACCTTTCGCTTCTCATCCAAGAAGCTTCTTCAGCTCTGATAAAATATTTATTTATTTATTTATTTATTTATTTATTTATTTATTTATTTATTTATTTATTTATTTATTTATTTATTTATTTATTTATTTATTTATTTATTTATTTATTGCATTTGTATGCCGCCCACTCCACAGAGACTCTGGGCGGCTCACAACAGTAAAAATTCACATGCAACAACAAATATAAAAAGCATTAAAAACAATAGATATTAAAACATTTAAAAACATTAAAAACCACAATTTAAAAACCCATACAATAAATCATTCATGGGGCCAAGAGTGATCGGTGTTGTATTAAAATCATTGGCCCCAGGCCTGTCGACAAAGCCATGTTTTTACTCCTTTTCTGAAGGCTGGCAGGGTGGGAATAATGCGGATCTCGGGGGGAGTGTATTCCAGAGAGCCGGTGCTGCCACAGAGAAGGCCCTCGTTCGTGGGCCCGCCAGCCGACATTGTTTGGTTGACGGGACCACCAGCATTCCCTCTATTGGGGAATGGAAGGATTTATACTCCCTAAAGAAGTATAAATCCTTCCATTCCCCACTATCCTATCAGAGCTGAAGAAGCTTCTTGGATGAGAAGTGAAACATCTTCAAAGAAAAAAACAAGAAAGTCCAGTTGCATCCTGAAAAAGCACCTTTGGGACAACCACGACCTGGATGACTGAGAATCTCTACAGAATTCAGAGTTTGTGTAATGATGACACACCATCATGCTTTAGTCATTTTTACTCTCCTTCTCCTTACGTTCAAGTTTAATTAATTTAATTTAATTTAATAGAGTTGTATGCCGCCCAACTCCCGAGGGACTCTGGGCGGCTCACAACATGTCAAATCTATTACAGATAAAAACATATAACAATTAAAAAATATAAAAATTAAAAAGTCTCCAATATTCATAACTAAGGGGGGGAGACCCAAGTATAGTCTGCTTGGTCTCACTTTCACCCCGCCTGCCGGAAGAGCCAAGTTTTTATTGCTTTAGGGAAGGCCAGCAGGGTGGTGATGGCCCTGATCTCCGGAGGGAGTTGGTTCCACAGGGAGGAAGCTCCCACAGAGAAGGCTCTCCCCCTCAGCCCCGCCAACCGGCATTGCTTGGTCGATGGGACCTGGAGGAGACCAACTCTGTGGGACCTAACCGGTCGTAGGGAGGTATGCGGCAGGATGCGGTCCCGAAGGTAACCTGGCCCTGAGCCATGTAGGGCTTTAAAGGTTAAAACCAACACCTTAAATTGGATCCGGAGACTAATGGGCAGCCAATGCAGCTGGTGGAGGATGGGTGTTACGTGGGTGTACCTAGGCACACCCACCACAGCTCGCGCAGCTGCATTTTGCACCAATTGCAGTCTCCGGATACTCTTCAAGGGTAGCCCCATGTAGAGCATGTTGCAGTAATCCAGCCGGGAGGTGATAAGGGCATGGGTGACTGTGAGTAGAGCCTCCCTCTTCAAGTAGGGTCGCAATTGGTGCACTAGGCGAACCTGTGCAAAGGTCCCCCTAGCCACAGCTGAAAGATGTTGCTCCAATTTTAGCTGTGGATCTAGGAGGACACCCAAATTGCGGACCCGTTCTGAGGGAGTTAATTTCTCTCCCCCAAGAACCAAGGAGGGACAATTGACAGAATCCTTGGGAGGCAATATCCATAGCCACTCGGTCTTGTCAGGGTTGAGCTTTAGCCGGTTCCTCCCCATCCAGACCCTAACATCGTCCAGGCAGTGGCACATTACGTCGACGGCTTCCCTGAATTGAGGCGGGGTGGAGATGTACAACTGGGTATCATAAGCATACTGCTGATACCTCACCCTGTGTTGTCAGATGATCTCACCCAGTGGTTTCATGTAGATGTTAAAAAGGATGGGCGAGAGGACCGAGCCCTGTGGCACCCCACAAAGTAGGGGCCTAGGGCTGGACATCTGCCCTCCTGTCAACACCGACTGCGTCCTATCAGAGAGGTAGGAGGAGAACCACTGTAGAACAGTGCCACCCACTCCCACCTCGCCGAGACGACGCAGAAGGATACCATGGTCAATGGTATCAAAAGCCGCTGAGAGGTCAAGTAGCACCAGGATGGAGGAATAACCACCATCCCGGGCTCGCCAGAGATCATCCATCAGGGTGACCAAAGCCGTTTCCGTACTGTAGCCGCGTCTGAAACCCAATTGAAAGTGATCCAGAAAATCAGTGTCATCCAACAGCCGTAGGAGTTGGAGTTTACTCTCAGCTAGGAATGCTTGTGGTGGAATGTAGTCTGGATTCCCAGAAGGCAGGGGCTGCATTCCAGAGGACCAAAAGACAGCAAAATTTAGATAGTTTGGTTGGGACAAAGTGGGCCAAGATAGTTCCTCCTTAGAGGTTCTCAGAGAGTATCTTTAATATACAGGTAGTCCTCGACTTACAACAGTTCATTTAGTGGCCGTTTGAAGTTACAACAGCACTGAAAAAAGTGACTTATGACCATTTCTCACACCTATGACTGTTGCAGCATCTCCACGTGATTTACATTCAGATGCTTGACAACTGACTCACATTTATGACAGTTGCAGTGTCCCGGGGGGGGGGTAGTCACGTGATCCCCTTTTGCGACCTTTTGACAAGCAAAGTCAATGTGGAAACCAGATTCACTTAACAACCATGTTCCTAATTTAAGAACTGCATTGATTCACTTAGCAAATGTGGCAAGAAAAGTCGTAGAACAGGGCAAAACTCACTTGACAAGTTTCTCACTTAGCAACATACATTTTGGGTTCAAAGGAGTACCTGCAGTTACTTTAGTTTGGCAAAATTCCCATCTATAAGTGAGGAACAATAAGGGAAAAATCTTAAAAGTAACTTTTTCTTGGTGCTTGGAGCCTGACAATGCTACACTCTCTTTCTCTCAGAGCAGCCTACCTAGTAGGGGTGTCGTTTGCAAAACATGCAGAAGAAAAAGTTCCATGTTTGCTCCCTTGGACTCTGGAAGAAAAGGCAGAATATAAATTCCGTAAATATGTACCAGTGTCTTCATTTAGTGGCTCGCTAGTATTATGTTGATTGAAAATGTACATATGTAGCTTTTAAATCAGCAGATGGCTGGAGAAAAATAGAAGACTGTTCTTTTTTCCCCCCCCACCAAACTTACACAAACATCCATACATATACCATATTATCAAAACATTCATAATTATATATTTCTATCCAAAATATCATAAACATATATCCTTAGTTTGCTCCTTTTATACTTTTATCTCCAGTCTGCTTTCCTTCTATATTTCATACTACTCCCCTCCCTCTATCTCCCTCTCTCCCCTCTACCTTCTTTCTCCCTCTCTCCCTCTTTCATACTTCCCTCCTCTCTCTCTCTCCCCTTCCTTTCTACTTCCTCTTTCTCCCTCTTATCCTTCCCTGAGTGCATCTAATCATAATCCATTTTATGGTTAGTAGACTAGCAATTCAGAAACCCTAACTTCATTCCAACATCGGAGCTATTTCTTAAACTTGTATCTTTCCCTTTCCCTTTATTTATATATTTAATATATTCTTCCAGGTATATCTACTATTGTTTTAATGCTGCCTCCTTCCTCCTATTTTTGTCGCCTGGGTCTACCACCTCTAATTTTCAACTTTCTTCCAAATTAATCGCTATGGCTTAACTGTTCTAACCTGTGTGTTTATGACTTAACTTTGTTCGTAACCCGTATTTATGGCGTTTGTTAACCGCTTCTGATGTTCCATCTCCCTTTCTGGTTCAGGTGTCGGATTTTGGCTTATCCAAGTTCAGGCGAGGAACGACTCAGCAATGTAACCTCAGTTCTGGGGAAGAGGACACCTGTGGTCGTCGGACCCTGGAGTTCATGCCTCCTGAATCCTTTGTCGATTTCAATTGCATGCCAGCCCCCAGCACAGATGTCTACAGGTGAGCTGGGTTGCCTCCAGGGTCCAATAAGGGATGCTAAATCCATGTGCACACCTTGGAGCTAAGGTTGGTTTGGAATTGATTCTCATTTGAAAGCAGAACATCTAGCTGGGGATCTGAGGTCCGTTCCTGGGTCTTCCTTTTATTTGCCTAAAACTGGCTTTCCATAACATGGAAGTATTTTTCATTTTATGATCAGCCCATGTATTCTATTTCCTTCCATCCTTTTGGCTGAATCTGAAATTTAGCTAATAGAGAAAATTGGACAGAGAGGATCGCTGGTTTGAAAGAAGGGTTAAAGACTAGAGGCCATCTACCGTATTTTCTGACTATAACCTTAGTTTTGGGGAAGGAAAACAAGGGGGGGAAATCTGCTTCTGCCTCCCAGCAATTTGCCTCCCAGCAAACAGCAAACAGTACAGATGATATACACTGCTTGCTGTGTATTTCTGTGCATGTGTGCCTGACCCATAGAAATAGCAAAGAATTGGAGAAATGTACATTATGGCAGTATATTAATGCCAGAACATTTTCTTAAATGTAGTCACACTAACTCCTCCCAATTATTTAAATAGATCTACTCCAAACATGACTAAGTCAGGGTTTAACTCAGCTGCCTTATCTTAATACTAAAACAGGACACTGTTACATTTCAGACTATACTTGTACAGATGCTGTTAAAATTGATGTGGCTTTCTAGAAGTATACATTATTCTCTGCTATTTAAAAGAAGATACAATAGCACTGGGCCTCTTCAGATCAAGCATTTATTTTAAAAAGCTTCTTCATTTTGTTAAGTTGTCTAGAACAATAATAAAGCAGTGTTTAAAAAATAAGTCTAATAATTTGAACATTCTACAGACATTTATAGTTATTGACTTACCTCCTTGCATCCAGTTTCAGCAGTCTGATTAGCACAAGAAAATAAAATTCTGCCTCTGCCTCCCAGCAATGTGCCTCCTTGCAGCTTTAGTTTCAGTTTCGGTTTCAGCACATGGCCTGCCTGCAGCCTCAATCAGCTGAGGGTCAGGAAGCTGATAATCAGTTGCTTGGCTTAACAGGCTCTATTCTGTTTGCTGCAAGGAGGTAAATTGCTGGGAGGCAGAGGTGGCTGAGTGGGGCTACATTCGGTGTATAAGATCCACCCAAGTTTTCACTCTCTTTTGGGGGGTAAAAAGGTGCGTCTTATACTCCGAAAAATACGGTATGTCAAAATTGAACAGTCCTCTCTCAAACAGAGGGGGAGGGATACAACAGCATCTATCTCCAATCTACGACACAGTCCTTTCAACAGTTCCAAGAAGGCTCCACACCAATTTGCACCACTCAGGTGACCCTGATGACACAGATAAATCTCCAGGTAGCCTTAATGACCTAAAGAATGCAAATGACCAGCTGTCCGCAGGGAGTATAAATCCTTCCATTCCCCACCATCCAGTCAGAGCTGAAGAAGCTTCCTGGATGAGAAGTGAAACATCTTCAAAGAAATTACATTCGCACAACATTGGAAGCAAAGTAACATACCCTCAGACGAAGTAGTAATTAGGAAAATCCTTGAATGTGCTGAAATGGATAAAATGACCATGGAGTTGAAAGAGAGGGACGATTTGGATTATTATGAAATATGGAATACGGTGTATACCATATTTTTCGGAGTATAAGACGCACCGGAGTATAAGACGCACCTTAGTTTTGGGGGAAGAAAACAAGGAAAAAAGGCCTCTGCCTCCAAGCAATTTGCCAAACAGCAAACAGCAAACAGTAAACAGCACAGATGATATACATTGTTTGCTGTGTATTTCTGTGCATGTGTGCCTGACCCATAGAAATAGCAAAGAATTGGAGAAATGTACATTATGCCAGAAAGTTTTCTTAAATGTAGTCACACTAACTCCTCCCAATTATTTAAATAGATCTACTCCAAGATAAGTCAGGATTTAACTCTAATACTAAACAGGACACTGTTACATTTCAGACTATACTTGTTAGAACCCTGTTCAAACAATTGGGTATGCTAATATATGAACAAGCCACAAATCAAGGTTATGTGTATATTGCTTTAAGAACATTGTAGGCTGATTACTATATAAGAAAGCAAGAGAGCATGCTCAGTATGTGATTGTGATCGTGATTGTGATTGTGTTCCGCGTGTTCCAGACTGCTGAATCTCTCTGCTACTTCACTGTTGAGTAATTGACTTAGTGTCTGTGTAGAATTACTTGAAGAGTTGCTGTGTAAAGACTATCTGTGATAGTGTAGAATTGAATGTTAGCTGTAATCTTTGTTTGTTAGTTAAACAAAGATAGGCAAGAAGAAGAAACTTCATATTGACTGAACTAACTGTGCATGACTTGGACTTCCTATTGAACTTTGCTACTACTAGAAGTAAACTATTTTGTAAATACTAAACATATTCTGTTTATTGACTGAATAGCATTCATATCAGACTCCAACACCAAAACCACAATTACTATTCCGCTGTGTATGTGCTCAACAGCACAATAACTCCTTAACATTGGTTATGGGCCCAGTGTTCCAATAAGCCCAAAGGAGGAATGATAGTGGTTTGTTGCTAGTAAAAATATATTGAGTGTGGAAATTCAGTTTTAATATTCAGAAAGTTTAAAGAAGTATTACATTAATAATGGCTCAAGTAAAGTCAACTTATCTATCAATGATTACCTGGCTGGATGGGACTAACTATAATACTTGGTCTACAAAATGTAGCCTACTTTTGAGAAATGAAGGCTTATGGACTTTGATAACAAATCCACTGGATATAACAGGTTGGGATCCAACAAACAATGAAGACGTGAAGAAGCTAGCTGATTTTCAACGAGACAATGATAGAGCTTTGAGTATAATTGGACTAACACTAAATGATCAGCAACTTGTCCATATTTGTGGAGAAGAGAAAGCTGCAAAGTGTTGGGACATATTAAAAAAGATTTATGAAGATAAGTCCAGAAGACGAGAAGACAGAAAATTGATGAGAACAAAACATCCACAAGAAGAGAAGACATCTTCTAATGTTTCTAATGGTTATTTTGTTAGAAAATGTTATACTTGTGGGGCTAGAGGACATATAGCTAAGTTTTGTAGAAAGAATAAAAAGCAGAATATCAGAAATGAACAGAGAGAACACAAAAATGTTGGTTTGACTATGCCTAACGTAACTGATAAAATAAACCATAATATATGGGTGATAGATAGTGGGGCTACAAGCTGTATAACAAACAATAAGGAAAAGTTTGTAAAGATGGAAAAAAGTAGTCAATATGTTGCATTAACAAATGGTTGGAAGATGCGAGCTAATGGAGAAGGAAATGCATATTGTTTAGGAATTAATGAAAAACTGCCAATGTTATATATGCCAAGACTGGTTTATAATCTATTATCTGTGAAAGCATTAGTTAAAGCAGGATATACTGTAACATTTATGGATGATAAATGTCAAATCCAAAAAGAAGGTAATAATGTTATAGCTTAATTAGAAAATGGTTTATTTTTGCTGCATGAAAATCCAGTAGAAAAAGCTAATTCAGTTTTTGAGAACAAAAAGCCACATAACAACTGTATTCATTTACTTCATAGAAGAATGGGGCATTTGAATTTTAAATTGTTACAGAAAACTGTGGAGTTGGCTAATGGTATTAAAGTACAACCATGTTCTTAGTATCTTAATTGCAATGCCTGTAATCAGGAGAAAAGTAAAGTTACTCCTGCTAATAGATATAATGGTTTCAAAACTACAGCACCATTAGATGTAGTGTTTGTAGATCTAATTGGACCAAAGAAACCAAGTATGGGTGGAGCTTGCTATATTCTTAGTATTGTAGATCATTAGTCTCGATATGGTTTTTGCTACTTGATGAAAGCTAAGACAGAAACTTATCAAAATTTCTCAAATTGGTTGAGATTTGTGGAGAGAAAGCAGAAGAATAAGTTAGTAAGTGTTGTAACAGATAACGGAACGGAATTCACTAATAGTAAGTTTGTTAATATGTTAGCAAGAGCTGGAATAGAACACAGGTGTTCAGCTCCTTATCGGCCTGAACAAAATTCTTATGTTGAAAGACGAGGGCAAACGTTACAAGCTATGATAAGAACAATGATGAATGATTCTGGTCTGCCTGATCATTTGTGGGGAGAGGCTCTTATGTGTGCTAACCATATACTTAACAATGCAGTAAATGCTACTACAGGGGAGATTCCATTTACTAGATGGTATGGCAGAAAACCTGAATTGGATTATTTGCATGTATTTGGTGCACCAGCTTGGGTGCATATTCCAACACAAGTTAGAAAGAAGGGTCAACATCGAGCAAAATTAATGTATTTTGTTGGATATGATAAGAATCATAAAGTGTTTAGATTCTGGGACAAAGGCACTAGAAATGTTTATAAGAGTGCAAGTGCCAAGTTTATGGAACATGTAGGATGGAGTAAATTAGAACAGGAAAATAGCAATAAAGATAGTATAGTGATAGAAACTCCATTGTTCCAACATGATACTCCTAAGAGGTATTTGGAGAATAATATAGAAAAGGAAGAATCACCAGATGAGGGTTCATCAGAGAAGGAAAGATCTCCGATAGGGGAGGTAAAATTGGAATTGAAAGATGAGGAAATTGCTACATCTAGTATTCCTTTGCCTAGAAGAGGGACTAGAGTAAGAAGGTCACCTGATAGGTATCGGGCTAATGTTGCTTGTGAAATAAGCGTAGAACCTTCAAGTTATGATGATATTAAATTATATCCAGAAAAAGAACAGAAGGCTTGGAAAGAAGCAATGAGTAAGGAACTGAAGTCTTTACAGGATCTTAATGTTTATGAGGATGTTGTTTTACCACAAGGAGAAAAAGCTATTGGCTGCAAATAGGTTTATAAATTTAAAAAGGCCAGTGATGGTACTATAACCCATAAGGCAAGACTTGTTGCTCAAGGATTCGGTCAGAGTACAAAAGACTACGACGAGGTGTTCGCTCATAGTCTAAAGGCTAGTACTTTGAGGGCGTTAGTGTGGGCAGCTAGAAATAAAAGTGTGGTACATCGTGTTGATGTAGAGACAGCGTATTTACATGCAAAGCTACAGCATGAAATATATATGAGAAAACCACCAGGATTAAATGACAATGGTAAAGGTTATTGGAAATTAAACAAGAGTTTATATGGATTAAAACAGGCTGGATATGAATGGAACCGATGCATTGTAAGTGAACTAGTAAAATGGGGTTTAATGCTAGTTTAGCCGATCCATGTTTATTTAAGAAAGAAATAGATGGTGATGTTATTTTATTGTTATTATTCACAGATGATATTGCAATTGTTGCTAAAACAGAAAATGTAATAAAGGATATTGTAGCTAAACTAAAAGAAAAATTTAGAATAAGATATTTGGGAGAAATAGAACATTATTTAGGTCTAGATGTTACTAGAACGAGTAAAGGATTCAAGATATCACGGGTTCAGAAAATAAATAGTTTATTAAAGCATTATAATATGGATAGTTGTAAAGAAGCAAAAACTCCTATGAGTACTGAGTTTCAGCATAGTGAGGTAACTGATTCAAGGTTTGATAGAAACATATATCAAGCATTAATTGGTAGTTTATCGTATCTGGCAAACTGGTCGAGACCAGATATTGCATATAGCGTAAATCAGTTGGCACGGTATAACGCAGAACCTTGTGAAAGACATTGGAATGCAGCAAAGCGAGTGCTAAGATATTTAAAGCAGACAATGTATTATTCTCTTTATCTTGAACCAAAGTCAGAACTTGATTTAAAGGCATATGCAGATGCTAGTTTTGCAACAGACAGAATTACACGAAAGTCAACATCAGGGATTGTTATATTATTAGGAAATATGTTGATTAGTTGGAGGTCAATAAGACAACAGCACATCAGTTTATCTACGATGGAGGCTGAATTTTCGTGTTTATCCCTAATATGTACAGAGCTTATTTATTATAAACAATTGTGTAAAGACATGGGAATTGTTGTAAATGAACCAATCAATGTATTTGAAGACAATCAAGCTGCGATTAATATGGCAACAAATATTGGTGTGAAAACTAGATCAAAGCATACAGATCTAAGATATCTTAATATGAGACAATGTGTACAGAACAAAATGATTAAGTTGGAGTATTGTGCAAGTGAATGTAATTTAGCAGATCATTTTACGAAGGCACAAAGTGCTGTACGACATAAAGAAAGTTGTGAAGGTTATAATCTAAGATTGTGAGTTATATATTAACAACCCAAAGGGGAGAATGTTAGAACCCTGTTCAAACGATTGGGTATGCTAATATATGAACAAGCCACAAATCAATGTTATGTGTATATTGCTTTAAGAACATTGTAGGCTGATTACTATATAAGAAAGCAAGAGAGCATGCTCAGTATGTGATTGTGATTGTGTTCCGTGTGTTTCGGACTGCTGAATCTCTCTGCTACTTCACTGTTGAGTAATTGACTTAGTGTCTGTGTAGAATTACTTGAAGAGTTGCTGTATAAAGACTAACTATCTGTGATAGTGTAGAATTGAATGTTAGCTGTAATCTTTGTTTGTTAGTTAAACAAAGATAGGCAAGAAGAAGAAACTTCATATTGACTGAACTAACTGTGCATGACTTGGACTTCCTATTGAACTTTGCTACTACTAGAAGTAAACTATTTTGTAAATACTAAACATATTCTGTTTATTGACTGAATAGCATTCATATCAGACTTCAACACCAAAACCACAATTACTATTCCGCTGTGTATGTGCTCAACAGCACAATAACTCCTTAACAATACTTGTACAGAGCTGTAAAAATTAATTAAAATTTGTGAAAGTATACATTTTTCTCTATTATTTAAAAGAAGATACAATAGCACTGGACCTCTTCAGAGCAAGCATTTATTTTAAAAAGCTTTTTGTCTAGAGGTCCCCAACCTTGGCAACTTTAAGACTTGTGGACGTCAAGTCCCAGAATTCCACAGCCAGCAAAGCTAACAAAGCTGGCTGTGAAATTCTGGGAGTTGAAGTCCACAAGTCTTAAAATTGCCAAGGTTGGAGACCCCTGGTCTAGAACAATAATAAAGCAGTCTTTAAAAAATAAGTCTAATAATTTGAACATTCTACAGACATTTATAGTTATTCACTTACCCCCTTCCATCCAGTTCAGCAGAAAATAAAAATCTGCGTGTCTCTCCCAGCTATTTGCCTCTTTGTAGCTAGTTTCAGTTTCATTTTAGCACGTGGCAAATCAGCTGTAGGTCGGGAAGCTGCTAATGACTTGCTTGGCTTTACAGGCTCTTCCCTGTTTGCTGCAAGCAGGTAAATTGCTGGAAGACAGAGGCCAAAGGGTGGGGGTGGGAGGGGGGGCTACATTCGGTGTATAAGACGCACCCAAGTTTTCACCCTCTTTTTGGGGGTAAAAAGGTGCGTCTTATACTCTGAAAAATACGGTAATTGTCTCGAAAATAGAAAATGATATGGTAATAGAAGGAATGTTAACTGGAGTAATTAAACAGCATTAAGTCTAAAGATGTAAATACAAATGTAAACAAAATGTAGATATGAAAAATTAATATCCGTAGAATAATAATAATAATAATAATAATAATAATAATAATAATAATAATAATAATAATAATAATAATAATAATAATAATAATAACAACAACAACAACAACAACAACAACAACAACAACAACAACAACAACAACAACAGAGTTGGAAGGGACCTTGGAGGTATTCTAGTCCAACCCCCTGCCTAGGCAGGAAACCCTACACTACTTCAGACAAATGGTTATCCAACATCTTCTTAAAAACTTCCAGTGTTGGAGCATTCACAACTTCTGGAGGCAAGCTGTTCCACGGATTAATTGTTCTAACTGTCAGGAAATTTCTCCTTAGTTCTAAGTTGCTTCTCTCCTTGATTAGTTTCCACTCATTGCTTCTTGTTCTACCCTCAGGTGCTTTGGAGAATAGTTTGACTCCCTCTTCTTTGTGGCAACCCCTGAGATATTGGAACACTGCTATCATGTCTCCCCTGATCCTTCTTTTCATTAAACTAGACATACCCAGTTCCTTCAACCGTTCTTCATATGTTTTAGCCTCCAGTCCCCTAATCATCTTTGTTGCTCTTCTCTGTACTCTTTCTAGAGTCTCAACATCCTTTTACATCGTGGCAACCAAAACTGAATGCAGTATTCCAAGTGTGGCCTTACCAAGGCATTATAAAGTGGTATTAACACTTCGCGTGATCTTGATTCTATCCCTCTGTTAACGCAGCCTAGAACTGTGTTGGCTTTTTTGGCAGCTGCTGCACACTGCTGGCTCATATTTAAATGGTTGTCCACTAGGACTCCAAGATCCCTCTCACAGTTACTACTGTTGAGCAAGGTACCACATATACTTTACCTGTGCATTTTGTTTTTCTTGCCTAAATGTAGAACCTTACTTTTTTCACCATTGAATTTCATTTTGTTTGATAGCGCCCAATGTTCAAGTCTATCAAGATCCTTCTGTATCTTGACCCTATCTTCTGGAGAGTTGGCTATTCCTGCGAATTTGGTGTCATCTGCAGATTTGATGAGTTCCCCATCTATCCCCTCGTCCAAGTCATTGATGAAGATGTTGAAGAGTACTGGCCTAAAACAGAGCCTTGGGGTACTCCACTGCATACTTCCCTCCATGTAGATGCAGTTCCATTGAGCACTACGCGTTGATTGCGGTTGGTTAGCCAGTCTTGAATCCATCTGGTGGTGTTGCTGTCCATCCCACATTTTTCTACTTTATCTAGTAGTAGGTTATGGTCTACTTTATCAAATGCCTTACTGAAGTCCAAGTAAACCACATCGACAGCATTCCTCTGGTCCACTGATTTTGTCACTTTGTCAAAGAATGCAATAAGATTAGTCTGGCATCATCTGTTTTTGACAAACCCGTGTTGGCTTTTGGTTATTACTGTCTTTGCTTCTAGGTGTTCGTTGATTCGTTGCTTGATTATCTTTTCCAAAATCTTCCCTGGTATTGAGGTCAGGCTGATAGGTCTGTAGTTTCCTGGATCTGTTTTTTTTTTCCTTTTTTGAAGATAGGAACTACATCAACTCTTTTCCAGTCCTCTGGCAGTTCCCCGGTGCTCCAGGATCTTTGAAAGATATAGTTCAATGGTTCTGAGATCTCATCTGCCAGTTCCTTCAGAACCTTGGGGTGTAATCCATCTGGTCCTGGTGATTTGAATTCGTCTAGGGTAGACAGGTGTTCCCTTACCATTTTCTTCCCTATTTTAACTTGTGTTCCTAATATGTTTTTGTGATGCTGTTTTTGATAGGTTGGACTGTTTTTTTCCCTTTGTGTAAAGACAGATGCAAAAAACGTGTTAAGTAGCTCTGCTTTCTCCCTGTTGCTTGTCACCTTCTTGCCACTTTCTCCCTGCAATGGACCAATTGTTTCCTTGACTTTTTTCTTGTTTTTAATATGTTGGAAGAAGCTTTTTTTGTTACTTTTTACTTTTGTCGCAAGCCTTTGTTCATTGTGAGCCTTAGCTTTCCTCACTTCACCTTTACAGGCTCGGGCTATTTGCTGGTATTCTGCCTTAGTTATTTCCCCTTCTTTCCACTTTTTATACTTGTCCTTTTTGTCTTTCAATTTGTCAGAGAGTTTTTATGCAGCCATGCTGGTTTCTTTTGAGACCTATTATTTTTCTTCTTCATTGGTATTGTGCTAGTCTGGGCTTTTATAATCTCACTTTTCAAAATTTCCCAAGCTTCTTGAGTTGTTTTCCCCTTGAGGATTCTCATCCATGGAATCTTTCCCAAGTTCTCTCTAAGTTTATTGAAATTACCTCTCTTAAAGTCCAAGACTCTAGTTTGATTTTGTTCTACTGCTTGTGTTTGCATAATGTTGAATTCCAATATTGCATGATCACTTATTTTATTTATTTATTTATTTAAATGGATTTATATGCCGCCCAACTCCCAGGGGACTCTGGGCAGCTCACAACATGTCAATCCATTTTCCAATATAAAAAGACACAACAATTTAAAAGCTACAAAAAGTAAAAAGAACATCTAACATTCATAACCAAGGGGGGGAGACCCATATCTGGTCTAGTTGGTCTCACTTTCACCCCGCCTGCTGGAAGAGCCAAGTTTTTATTGCTTTACGGAAGGCCAGCAGGGTGGGGATGGTCCTGATCACTGGAGGAAGCTGGTTCCAAAGGGAGGGAGCTCCCACAGAGAAGGCTCTCCCCCTCGGCCCCGCCAACTAGCATTGCTTGGTCGATGGGACCTGGAGGAGATCAACTCTGTGGGCCCTAACCGGTCATAGGGAGGTATGCGGCAGAATGCGGTCCCGAAGGTAACCTGGCCCTGAGCCATGTAGGGCTTTAAAGGTTAAAACCAACACCTTAAATTGGATCCGGAGACTAATGGGCAGCCAATGCAGCTGGCGGAAGATAGGTGCTACGTGGGTGTATCTAGGTACACCCACCACAGCTCGCGCAGCTGCATTTTGCACCAATTGCAGTCGCCGGACACTCTTCAAGGGTAGCCCCATGTAGAGCGCGTTGCAGTAATCCAGCCGGGAGGTGATAAGGGCATAGGTGACTGTGAGAAGTGCCTCCTTCTCCAAGTAGGGTCGCAATTGGTGCACCAGACGTACCTGTGCAAAGGTCCCCCTAGCCACAGCTGAAAGATGTTGCTCCAATTTTAGCTGTGGATCTAGGAGGACACCCAAATTGCGGACCCGTTCTGAGGGGGCTAATTTCTCCCCCCCAAGAACCAAGGAGGGACAGTTGATCAAATTCTTAGGAGGCAGTATCCACAACCACTCAGTCTTGTCAGGGTTAAGTTTTAGCCGGTTCCTCCCCATCCAGACCCTAACATCGTCCAGGCAGCGGCCCATTACGTCCACGGCTTCCCTGAATTGAGACGGGGTGGAGATGTACAACTGGGTATCATCAGCGTACTGCTGGTACCTCACCCCGTGTCATCGGATGATCTCACCCAGTGGTTTCATGTAGATGTTAAAAAGGATGGGCGAGAGGACCGAGCCCTGCGGCACCCCACATAGTAGGAGCCTAGGGCTTGACCTCTGCCCCCTGTCAACACCGACTGCGTCCTGTCAGAGAGGAAGGAGGAGAAACACTGCAAAACAGTGCCGCCCACCCCCACCTCTCCGAGACGACGCAGAAGGATACCATCCATCAGGGTGACCAAAGCTGTTTCCGTACTGTAGCCGCGCCTGAAACCCGATTGAAAGGGATCCAGAAAATCAGTGTCATCCAATAGCCGCAGGAGCTGGAGCGCCACCACTTTCTCAACAACCTTCCCCGCAAAGGGAAGGTTGGAGACTGGACGGAAGTTCTTTAAATCCGCCGGGTCCAGGGAAGGCTTCTTGAGGAGGGGCCTCACCACCGCAACTTTTAAGGGCTGCGGGACGGACCCCTCTCTCAAAGAACCGTTGACCAATGCCTGGAGCCAGCCGCGTGAAACCTCCCTGGTGGCCGAAACCAGCCAGGAAGGACACGGGTCCAATAAACAAGTGGCAGAGCTCATCGCTCCTATGGCCTTGTCTACATCCTCAGGAGTCACCGGTTCATATGTTCCCCAAGGTTCCTGTAGCTTCAACACCTTCTATCATTTCATCTCTGTTAGTGAGAATTAAGTCCAATATGGCTGACCCCCTTGTTCCCTTCTCTACTTTTTGTGTAACAAAGTTGTCTGCTAGGTTTGTTAGGAACCTGTTGGCTCTTCCACTTGGTGCAGAATTTGTCTCCCAGTTGATGTCAGGGTAGTTAAAATCCCCCATTACTATTGTGATGTGCTTCCTACATACCTTAGTTAGCTGACTAGCAAAAAGTTCATCTACTTCCTCTGTTTGGTTGGGTGGCCTGTAGTATAGACCTATGGCAATGTCATTTCGCCCCCCTTTAATATTGACCCAAATGCATTCGAGATGATTTTCATTATTGTTGTGCTCTATTTCTGTAGAGATGTAATTATTTCTTATATATAGCGCAACTCCACCTCCTCTTTTATTTGGTCTGTTTCTTTTAAATAATTTAAATCCCTCTAGCTGTATATTCCATTTGTCAGTTTCATCCCACCAAGTTTCCGTAATGGCAACTATATCATATCTTCCCTCATTTACTTGAATTTCTAATTCTCCCTGTTTACTCCTCATACTCTGTGCATTGGTGTATAGACATGTAAGTCCATTTTGATTGACCCTGTGTTTATTGTCTACATAACCTGTGTTGTGCCTGACTGCCCCTACTTTCTTGCCACCTGTTTGATTAGTGCACATGGTATTGCACTCACTATTAAATGCTTGGCTTTGCTTGACAGCAGAGCTGATAAACTTACCCGCACACACATCTATGTTGTGTGCACTGTTAACCCTATTAATTTTAGATTGCTGGGGACAGAAATGATCTGTATCAATTAATTCTCTGTCCCCGCTGTTCAGTTTAAATGTTTATCCAGGAAATCTGTGAATTTAATACCAAGTAGCTCAGTCCCTTTCTTTGATGGATGCAAACCATCTCTTTTGTACAGTTTTTCATTGGACCAGCTGCAGACATCATGACTAATAAAACCAAAGCCTTCCCTTTTACACCACTCCTTTAGCCACACATTAAACTCTGCTACTCGTTGGCCTTTCCCTTTTTGTTCCTTATATACTGGTAAAACCTCTGAAAATATAAGCCTACAACCTATACTACTAAGTTCATACCCCAAGCTCTGGAAGTCATTCTGCACAGAAAGTACATCTTTTTGGGACATATCATTTGTGCCAAGATGTATAATAGCATCAACATCACAGTCCTTACTGGCATTCTTGACAATCTTAAGAATACGCCTCTTGTCTCTGCTGGCAGTAGCACCTGGCAGACACCTGACCTCTTTCAAAACCTCGATATCCTTTCCTAAATTTACATCCCTTACAATTGAATCACCAACCAGAAGGTGGCTTCTCTTTTTGGATACCTTGCTGCTCTAGTTTCTGTTCCATATTTTCCCCCAGTCTTCTAATTCCATGTTATGCCCAACATTTTTTGCCCATGCTATCATAACTCCTTTGACTATATCTTCTGCTCTATCAAATTCTAATAGGTAATTGTAAATTTTTGTTATTAATTTTTCATCCGGGCCAGTCAATATTTTATCTAATTGATTTGGAACTGTCTCAAATCCGTATTCTTCTTTGTCTTTTTTATACTGTGATTGGATTTGCATGGATTTGCCACCAATCTATCATTATTCCTTGGCCTTCCAATTGTTGTCTATTTTTTAAATTTCCTTGTCCATCTAAAAGTTGTTGATAATAAACCATCTTATTTACATCTAGAGTGTTTGGGTGGGTTGTCGCTTCCATTGAGGATACCCACTTAGGGATTTTCCTATAAAGTTTTCTTTTGATCTCTTGCCATCTTTGCATCAAGGCTTCTCTTATTTTATGTCTCTTAAAATATGTATGTATCTTATTCTCTTTGTCCCATAAGAAGACATGCCACCCTTTTAATAAATCATGTCCCTCTAACGTTAGTAATCTTTTATTTCTTAGATTAATCCATTCTTTAACCCATACTAAAGTTGCTGTGTTATAATACAGTCGCCAGTCAGGGAGTCCCATCCCACCTCTGCTTCTCTCATCCTGAAGATCTATTAATTTTATTCTTGCCTTTTTGCCTGCCCAAATTTATTTATTTATTTATTTATTTATTTATTTATTTATTTATTTATTTATTTATTTATTTATTTATTTATTTATTTATTTATTTATTTATTTATTTATTTATTTATTTATTTATTTATTTATTTATTTATTTATTTATAATTAAATTTATATACCACCCTTCTCCAGAGGACTCAGGGCGGTGAACAGCCAAGTAAAAGCACAGTATAAACATTAAAATATGTATACATTTAAAAGAAAATATTAGATGTGGCCCTGATTTAAGACAATACAATTAAAATTTGGTAAAATCTTAAAAACCGCAAAAACTTTTTCACGCCATCCCAGCTTGATAAAAATAGTACGTCTTGAGGGCACGGCGGAAGGTGGCCAGGTCATGAATAGTTCTTAAATCTAGAGAGAGCTGGTTCCAGAGGGTGGGTGCTCCCACAGAGAAGGCCCTCCCCCTGGGTGTCACCAGCCTACACTGCTTGGCTGATGGCACCCCGAGGAGGCCCTCTCTGTGGTAGCGCACTGGTCGATGGGAGGCAGTTTGTGGCAGCAGGCGGTCTCGGAGATACCTAGGTCCAATGCCATGGAGCGCTTTAAAGGTAGTAACTAGCACCTTGAAGTGCACCCGGTAGACCGCCGGAAGTCAGTGCAGCTCGCGCAGGAGGGGTGTTATATGGGAGCGCCAATTAGCCCCCAAAACCACCTGCGCGGCTGCATTCTGGACCAGCTGGAGCTTCTGGGTGCTCTTCATGGGGAGCCCCATGTAGAGAGCATTGCAGTAGTCCAGACGCGACGTGACGAGGGCATGAGTGACTGTGCACAGGGAATCCCGATCCAGAAAGGGCCGCAGCTGGCATATCAGGAGGACCTGATAAAAGGCCGCCCTGGTCACAGCTGTCAGATGGTCCTCTAAGGACAGCTGTGAATCCAGGAGGACACCCAGGTTGCGAGCCCTTTCGGCGGGGGCTAGAGACTCGCCCCCAATAGTCAGAGATGGAATCATCTGACTATATCGAGATGCTGGGAACCACAGCCACTCCGTCTTGGAAGGGTTGAGCCTGAGTCAGTTTCTCCGCATCCAGATCTGCACGGCTTCCAGGCACCGGGACATCACTTCAAGGGCATCATTGGAGTGGCCTGGGGTGGAAATGTACAGCTGTGTATCATCAGCGTACTGATGGTACTTCACCCCAAAGCCACGGATGATCTCACCCAGCGGCTTCACATAGATGTTGAACAGAAGGGGCGAGAGAATCGACCCCTGGGGCACTCCTTATGTGAGAGGCCTCGAGGACGACCTCTGCCCCCCTGCCAGCACAAACTGCGACCGGTTGGAGAGAAAGGAGGAGAACCAACGAAAGACAGTGCCCCCTATCCCCAACTCTTCCAACCGGTGCAGCACGATACAATGGTCGATGGTATCAAAAGCCGCTGAGAGATCTAATAGGACCAGGACAGAGGAACAACCCCTGTCCCGAGCCCTCCAGAGATCATCAACCAATGCGACCAATGCCGTTTCCGTGCTGTGCCCGGCCCTGAAACCCAACTGGAACAGATCTAGATATGATGATTCCTCCAAGTACTGGGGAAACTGTTGTGCAACCACACTCTCAACAACCTTCGCCACAAAGCGAAGGTTGGAGACCGGGCGATAATTAGCTAGAATTGCTGGGTCCAGGGAGGGCTTCTTAAGGAGAGGCCTCACCACCGCTTCTTTCAAGGCCGTGGGGAAGTAACCCTCCCCCAAAGAAGCGTTAAAAATTCCCTGGAGCCAGCCTCGTGTAACCTCCCGGGAAGCCAGCACTAACCAGGAGGGACACGGATCCAATAAACATGTGGCCACACTGAGCCTCCCCAGAATCTTGTCCACATCCTCAGGGGTCACCGAGTCAAACTCTTCCCAGATAACGTTCTCAAGACTATTCCCTGTCACTGCATCCGTATCCACCCAGTTGGAGTCCAGTTCCCCCTGAATCTGAGCGATTTTGTCATACAGATATCGTCCAAAGTCCTCAGCCCTGCCTTCCAGGGGAACCTCCCGCGCTTCTTGATGGAGTAAGGAATGGGTCACCCTGAACAGGGCCGCTGGATGATTCTCTGATGACACGACAAGAGCGGAAAAATAGTTAGATTTTCCGCTTTTATCGCCACTAGGTAGGTCTTAATATGCGACCTTACCAGTGTTCGGTCAGATTCAGAGAGACTGGCCCTCCAACCGCTCTCTAGGCGTCTTTTCCGGCGCTTCATCTCCCTCAGCTCCTCAGTAAACCAGGGAGCCAAGCGGGATCGGAGCCGAGTCAGAGGCCGCAAAGGCACAACTTGGTCCAAGGCCCCACCAGCCGCCCTATCCCAGGTGGCAACCAGGTCCTCGGCTGAGTTGAGGGCTAGATCATCAGGAAGTGGCCCAAGTTCTGTCTGGAACCTGTCCGGGTCCATCAGGTGCCTGGGGCGGACCCATCTAACTGGTTCCGCCTCCCTGTGGCGTGGGGAAGCGGTATGGAGGTCTAGGTGAAGGAGTGAGTGATCTGACCATGACAAGGGTTTAATGACTACATCCCCTATATCAAGACCACTCAACCACTGGCCAGAGACAAAAATCAAATCTTGAGTGTGTCCTCCCTCATGTGTGGGGCCATGAACTAACTGGGTTAGGTCCATGGCCATCATGGAAACCAAGAACTCCCGAGCCAACTCAGACGTTTCACCAGCGGATGGCAGGTTGAAATCACCCATGACCAAAAGCCTGGGTGTGTCAACCGCCACAGTGGCTATCACATCGAGTAGCTCAGGCAGGGCAGCTGCTACGCGGCAGGGAGCCAGGTACGTGAGCAGCAAGCCCTTCTGAACCCCATGGCCCCATTTCACAAGGAGGGACTCACAACCAGCTATCTGTGGCACAGTGGTCTCCCTTGGCCCAAGACCCTCATTAATAACAACCGCCACCCCACCGCCCCTCCCCTGAGCCCTCAGCTGATGGAATGCTCTGAAACCTGGTGGACAAATCTCCACTAGAGGGACACCTCCTTCCCGCCCCAACCAGGTCTCCGTGATACCCGCCAGGTCCATTCCCCCCTCAACAATAAGATTGTGAATGAGGGGACCTTTGTTTACCATGGACCTGGCATTGCATAACATCAGCCGAAGACTCGGGTCCTGAGTATCTAAACCACCCAGTATCTGGGATGAGCTGTAGAGACTGGGACGCGCAATCGCTTTTAAGCAGCGAGTGCGCATCCCAGGGGTGAAATCCTCCCGGTTCGCTCTTACCTGTTGGTCGCCACACAGCCGAAGAAGCTGGTGGCGTTCGCGGTGCGGGGCTTCCCCGCCCGCTTCCCCCGCCCGCCTGGACGCCGGCATTTGCGTTCTTTTGCCCTCTGCGCAAGCAGAATGCTTTGCGCATGCTCAGAGGGCAAAAGAACACAAATGCCGGCATCCAGGCGGGCGGGGGAAGTGGGCGGGGGAAGCCCCGCGCCGCGAATGCCACCAGCTTCTTCGGCTGTGTGGCGACCAACAGGTAAAAGCGAACCGGGAGGATTTCACCCCTGGCGCATCCCCAATACATGATATGGTCTCTTGCTCCCGATTCCATATCTGCCCCTTCCCATCACCGTGCTGATGGCACAACCCTCATTCAAATGTCCATTTTCCATAGACTGCTCCCCAATCCCTCGCCCAACATCTTCTCACCCGTTACCCCCTGCCGGGCTATGCGCCAGCCTAGGAGGATTTCCCCCCCAATCCCCCTTGGTTGTATTCCCAATTCCCCTTAAAACATATTTATACATTAATTTAAACAAAAAGCCTCTTAAACACCTTTTAGTTGCATGCCATCTCTCAGGGCTCCAAAGCCCATCATCGAGGAAGGCCCTTGATAATACAGGGGGCCATCGCCGCGAGGGGGGGGCATCTCGCAGTGCAAGCAGTTCCCTTGGAGAGTAGCCCATCACACAAACGGTGGGGTGAGGAGAGGGGGCTCCAAATCCATAAAAGTCATATTTCAAGGGGTTGAAGATGTAGAAAGATGGTGAAGAGGCTAAAGCAAGGAGGCTGAGGTTTGGGCCCCTACATTCTCCCACAATGAAGGGGCAGTCAGATTACATGTCCGCAGGCAGGAAAGCCGACCCGTCCATTCTCTCCCAATGGTAGATGGTAAAAAGTTCTGGTGAGCAAAATTCTGTTCCAGCCTGCTGATGAAAAATAAATTTCCATCGGACTAGCCTCAGTAACTCCAGCCCGCCTACCATCTCTTTCCCTCAAGCCAGAAGTCACTGGATAACAGATGGAAATAGATGATATATTGCCAAGTTCGAAGGAGGGAGCAAAAACATTACCTATAAGGTAAATGATGATGATAATAATAAAACGCCCAGAAGTTATATAATGGCCATAAGATGTATGATTGGCCTGTAAGATGGTCCCCAAGGCAGCTGGACAATAAACCTCGGTCTATTCAATCTGGGTCTGTGGAAGGGCGTACTGCAAAAGATGGCATAGATGCCAACAAATGCCAGCAGCAACGCCAGCGGCATCCTCACAGCAGCTTAGCAACTCCGGCAGCTCCAGGTTTTTCCAGCTGCCGGCATATCCCCGATAGAAGTCTGGGAGGGTGCACCAAACTATCTCCACCAAGGGGGGTGCACCAGGCTTCCTCCACGTTCCATTCCTCCACGCTCTGCCAAAGCTCTGCTGGCCCCCCCAACCATCTCCAGTCCCATGGGGGCCAGCACTCAGAGACCTGCCTGTTGTCAGAGTCCAGCAAGGCTCTCCACAAAGCTCCACAAAACTGCTGGAATATCTGGAAACGTGAGTAAATGCTGAGGGAAGCCATCGCCGCCGCTGCCTGTCCCACAACGCTCCGCCTTTTTCCCTCGTTACCGAGCCGTCCTAATACCTATTCAGGCAAGGGACGGCTCGTTAGGCATGTCCAGCCTTCGGCTCGCTGGGCGTGGGGCCAGAACAAGCAAAGTTGGCACCCAACGCCTGCAGAGACCCGCATTTCCTCACCATTTCCGCAGCGTTCACCAGGGAGCCGCCATTTTAGCGCATGCGCAAATTAAAGTTATTTGTTCGCATGCGCAAACAAAATAAATTTTGTTGTGATTTTATTCCCCCATTTCCCCCATTTCTCAGATTGCAGAGAAGAAACGGAAGTCGTGTATTGCTGTTACAAGTGGAAGATTAGGAAGATTTTTCTTTTCTTTTTTTTATGCCATTGTATTTCCTGGATTGTAATTTTGCTACGTAGTCAATAATTCTGTCTCATACCCATGAAATACAGCTAGTCCCTGACATACGACTACAATTGAGCCCCACATTTCTGCCATTAAGTGAGACATCGGTCAAATGAGTCCCCCCCCATTTTACGACCTTTCGTGCTATAGTTCTTAAGCGAATCACTGCAGTTGTTAAGTTAATAACACAGTTGCTAAGTGAATCTCCATTGACCTGAATGGTCGGGTGAAAAATGGTCATAAGCCACTTTCTTCATTTATACGGTATAATGAACAGTCACTAAATGAAGTGTTGTAAGTTGAGGACTACTTTTAAATTACCATCAGACAGACCCAGGTATATATCCCCTCTTTTTACTAAACATGAGAGATAAGGTACAGGTAATCCTTGACTTAAAACCATTCTGAGTAGTTAGAATGCAGTATTGCAAGCTAAGTTTGCTGCCTGCCAGCTGCCTGCAATTCAACAGTTTGATTCTCACTGGCTCAGGGTTGACTCAGCCTTCCATCCTTCCGAGGTCGGTAAAATGAGAACCCAGATTGTTGGAGCCAATAGGCTGACTCGGTAAACCGCTTAGAAAAAGCTATAAAGTACTGTGAAGCGATATATAAGTCTAAGTGCTATTGCTTTTAGTGACTGTTTAAACTTACAACAGTGCTGAAAAAAGTGACTTACAATAGGTCCTTCCAATTACGACCACTGCAGCAAATTCACAGTCACATGATCAAAATTTAGGGACGCATTTGCAATGGTTACAGAGTCCCAGGGTCATGTGATTACTATATGTGACCTTACCAGCTGGCTTCTGATCAGCAAAGTCACTGGGGAAAGCCAGATTCACTTCACAACCAGTTAACTGACATGAGCCACGGTGGTGCAGTGGTTAGAGTGCAGTACTGAAGTCTACTTCTGCTGCCTGCTGGCTGCCTGCAATTTGGCAGTTCAAATCTCACCAGGCTCAAGGTTGACTCAGCCTTCCATCCTTCTGAGGTGGTTAAAATGAGGACCCAGATTGTTGGGGGGCAATATGCTGACTCTGTCAACTGCTTAGTAAAGCACTGTAATAGTAAAGCACTACTACTAGTAGTAAAGCACTGTAGTAATAAAGCACTGTAAAGCGGTATATAAGTCTAAGTGCTATTGCTATTCACACATTATAAAATTGGGTGTATCTCACTTACCAACCTCCTTGCTTAGCAATGGAAATTGTGGTCCCAATTGTGATCATAAGTCAAATACTCCAGAATGAAAATTTCTTGACTTGGGATAATCAGTGAGAATGTTTTATCCTTTTTTTGAGGGGGGGTCACGGACCCCAGATGAGTTTTGAGTGGTACAACAAGGACTGTTTCCCCCTCCCTCTCAAAAAAGTCAGGAGTTTAAAATAGGCAGTGGCAAAAAGTATCGTCTAAATTAAATTTACTTTGTTAAAATGAATTACCAATATAATTGGTAATAAACCAGGAAGATGGTTGGCTTACATTTTAAGAAAGAAGCAAAAATCAAGAACTATTGAAAAAATAGGATATAAGGGTAAAGAAGTTTATGAACATGGTCTTATTAAAAAATCTTTCTTAGAATTTTATTCAGATTTATATATGGAGGACAAAATCAAAGAAGAAGATATAGATTATTTACGGAAACAGAATATTTATATAACTACAAAAGAGCAGAGGGATATGTTAAACCAATTAATAACTTTAGAAGAAATAATAATGGCAATTAAACAGTTAAAAGTGGGTAAGGCCCCGGGGACAGATGGGTTAACTGCTGTTTATTATAAAAAATTACAGGAAGAAATGGGGGAGCCCCTTAAAGAATTATTTAATAATATTCAAAAAGGAGGTAATGTTCCCCCAACATGGAAGACATCTTTTATTTCTCTGATCCCAAAAGAGGGCTTAGATGGTACAGATCCAAAAAATTATAGACCGATTTCACTTTTAAATATAGATTATAAAATTTTTACAAAAATTTTAGCGAATAGGTTAATGACAGTCATGCAACAAATGATACATTATGATCAAACAGGGTTTTTAACTGGTAGGCAAATGAAAACTAATGTTAGACAAATTGTTAACTTATTGGAGTATCTGAGAAGCAATAACCAGATCCCCGCAGCATTAGTTTTTTTAGATGCTGAGAAAGCTTTTGATAGATTGAATTGGCGGTTTTTACTAAGATTAATAGAGAAATTACAATTGGGAGACTATTTTGTACAATCTATTGGGGCAATATATCGCAAACAAACGGCGCAAATAATAATCAATGGTGGATTAACAGATGTTTTTAACATAGAAAAGGGAACAAGACAAGGATGTCCCCTATCTCCCTTGTTGTTTATTTTGAGCTTAGAAATACTACTTAATAAAATAAGAGAGCATGATATAATAAAAGGAATAAAAATTAGACAGGAAGAATATAAGCTTCGAGCGTTCGCGGACGATCTGGTTGTTACTGTAACTCAACCATTACAATCTATTAGGACTCTGATGGATACAATTAATTTATATGGACAAGTGTCGGGTTTTAAAATAAATACAGCGAAAACAAAAATAATAGTTAAAAATATGACAAAAAACCAAAAAGAAGAAATAGAAAAGGTAACTGGCTTTGAGATAGCTCAAAAGATTAAATATTTAGGGGTTAATATTATGTCCACAAATACAAAATTATATCAACATAATTATGAACCATTGTGGTCAAAAATACAGAGGGATATGGAAAGCTGGGAGAAATTACAATTGTCATTGTTGGGTAGGATAGCTGCTGTTAAAATGAATGTTTTACCAAGGTTTTTATTCCTCTTTCAAATGATACCAATACTTAAAAAAGATGAAGTTATAAAGGAATGGCAGAAGGGTATAAATAAATTTATCTGGGCGGGGAAGAAGCCAAGGGTAAATCAGAAGATTATGCAGGATACACGTGAAAGAGGTGGTTTAAAAATGCCTAACTTGAAATTGTACTATGAAGCAGTGGCCCTCTCAGCAGTTACAGATTGGATTAATTTAACGGAAGAGAGTGTATTAAATATTGAGGGATATGGTTTGGTCTTTGGGTGGCATGCTTATTTAATATATGATAAAAAAGTAGATAAAGCTTTTAAGAGCCATATATTAAGAAATGCTTTATTGCGTGTCTGGAAAAAACACCAATCTAAACTAAATGATAAGTTACCCTTATGGACAGTACCCAGACACGCGATAGAAAATATAAATATGGAACAAAAAGTTGATAAAATTACATATAAAGAACTTTTTGAAGAGGGAAATTTATTTCAATTAAAATCGTTTGAGAAATTAAGAGAAGAAGGTATAATCAGAACATGGTTTCAATACATACAATTACAAGTTAGATGGAGAGACGATCAAAAAACTGGTATTCTGAAAAAAGAGGACAATTTGATTGTACAAATGAAAGATAAGGGCCCAATGCATATAAAGAGATTATATAATATTTTATTGGAATTAGATTCAGAAACAGAATTAGTTAAGGATTGTATGATAAAATGGGCTCAGAATATTGGTGAACCGATAATGATGGATACATGGGAAAAAATATGGGTCAGAAATGTTAAATTTACGCAGGCACAAAATTTGAGAGAAAATTTTTATAAAATGTTTTATAGATGGCATTTAGACCCAAAAAAGTTAGCTTGTATGTATCCAAATTTAGATTCTAAATGTTGGAGATGTGAATGTGGGGATGCTACATATTTTCATATATGGTGGACTTGTAAAAAGATTAAGGCATTTTGGATAAAAATATGGTGGATTATACAAAACATTTTAAAGAAAAAGATCAAATTTACACCACAATTCTTTTTGTTGGGGATAATAACGGATTGTTCGGTTATAGAGACCAAGCTGGTTTTGAATTGTATATCTGCTGCCAGATTGTTGGTAGCACAATATTGGAAGAAAGAAGATATACCTACAATTGAAGAATGGACGTTGAAAATGATACATTTGGCCGAAATGGCCAAGATTTCGTCATCTTTAAAGGACCACTCAAATGAAAGATATATATTGGAATGGAGTAGGTGGACTGAATATATTCAAAAAAAGTATCAGATCAAAATAATTTAAATAGTTTATTAATATTAGAAATTTGTGAAATGATATACTATATTTTCAAGCTTTTGGATTGTTAAAGAGTTAAGGATGAATGGGTATTTTTGAACTAATAACTTCTTTTTTTTCTTTTATAGTAAGTTTTATGTTAGTTTTTTTTAAGATTTATACCTTGTGCTTTTTCTGGGAAGTCCGGGAGGGGGGAAGGGGGGGAAGGGGGAGAGGGGAGGGGGGAGGAGGGGAGAAAAATGGGGGGGAAATGTTTGTACTTTGTACCTTTAAAACTTTTCAATTTTAAAAAAAAACAAGGTCATGATTATCTAGTTTGTATTTTGTGTTCTGATTCTTTTTGCCAATGTGTAAAACTGAGCATTTGTTGATTGAGATTTGAAGTTGCCACTTGTTTGACCATTCAGATACATCCGCCTTTGGCAACCTTCAGTCTCAAGAGACTATGGTATCGTGCTCTGGAAAGAGTTTCTAGAAAGAGTTCCTAGAACAGCATCTAGTGTGGCTAAAAAGGCCAATCCGAGAGTGGCAATCCCTTCCACACTGAGGGCAGATCCATTCCGTCCCCTGCCTGGCCCCCAGATTTCTCTGGTTCCGGGACTGCCTCACTGCCTCGACCTGCCGAACGAGTGTCTCCTCGAAATGGAGAAGGCCATACTGCGTCTTTAGCCTCCAAGCGGAACGATCAGAGGTCAAGGTTTCCCAGCTGTTAATGTCCATTCCCAAGGCCTTTAAATCTTACAGATATCCTTATATCGCAGCTGTGGTCTCCCTCTAGGGCGCTTTCCCTGCACTAGTTCACCATACAGGAGATCTTTCGGAATCCGCCCATCATCCATTCTCACAACATGTCCAAGCCAGCAAAGATGTCGCTGTTTCAGTAGTGTATACATGCTAGAAATTCCAGCACGTTCCAAGACTGCGCTATTTGGAACTTTGTCATGCCAGGTGATGCCAAGGATACTTTGGAGACAGCGCATATGAAAAGTATTCAACTTTCTCTCTTGCTGTGCGTAAAGGGTCCAAGACTCACTGCAATACAAGAGTGTGCTCAGGACACAGGCTCTATAAACCTGGATCTTTGTATGGTCTGTCAGCTTCTTATTAAGCCATACTCTCTTTGTGAGTCTAGAGAATGTGGTGGCCGCTTTACCAATACGTTTATTCAGCTCAGTATCTAGAGAGAGAGTGTCGGTGATGGTTGAGCCAAGATACACAAAGTCATGGACGACCTCCAATTCTTGTGCAAGGATTGTAATATGGGGAGGTGAATCCACGTCCTGTCCCATGACTTGCGTTTTTTTCAGGCTGATTGTTAATCCAAAATCTTGGCAGGTCTTGCTAAAACAGTCCATGAGTCGGTGAAGGTCTTCGGCAGAATGAGCAGTAACGGCAGCATCGTCAGCGAGGAGGAAATCCCGTAAGCATTTCAGCTGGACTTTAGACTTTGCTCTCAATCTAGAGAGACTAAAAAGTTTTCCGTCTGATCTGGTCCGGAGATAAACTCCCTCTGTTACAGTTCCAAAAGCATGCTTCAGCATCACAGCAAAGAAGATCCCGAATAGAGTTGGCGCAAGGACACAGCCCTGTTTCACTCCACTTCGAATGTCAAAGGAATCTGATGTTAAGCCATCAAAAACTACCGTGCCCTTCATTTCCTCATGAAAGGACCTGATGATGTTGAGGAGCTGGGGTGGACATCCGATCTTAGGGAGGATTTTATAAAGGCCGTCCCTACTAACCAGGTCAAAAGCTTTCGTAAGATCTATGAACGCTACAAAGAGTGGCTGTCTTTGTTCCCTGCATTTTTCCTGCAGCTGTCTAAAAGAAAATACCATATCAGTAGTGGACCTGTTCGCTCGGAATCCACACTGTGATTCTGGATAGACTCTCTCTGCAAGCACCTGGAGCCTCTTCAATATGACACGGACAAGCAGCTTCCCTACCACACTAAGAAGGGAGATGCCGCAGTAGTTGTTACAGTCTCCCCTGTCACCTTTGTTCTTATACAATGTGATGATATTAGCATCCTTCATGTCCTGCGGTACTCCGCCTTCCCTCCAACAGAGACAAAAGATTGCATGCAGTTCCGTGAGGATGATCTCTTTGCAGCACTTCAAAACTTCGGCAGGGATATTATCTTTCCCTGGTGCCTTGCCAAAGGCGAGGGAGTCCAGAGCCGCATTTAGTTCCTCTTGTTGTGCCTTGGCCGCGTCCGGCGCCGAGTCTGGAGGATCCGGAGGACACGGAGCCGCTCATGGTGCAGCAGTACCAGCCTATGTGCCTGGCACCAGAGACGGCTGGTGATGAGGACTCGGTGCCAGAGCAGGACGATCTCCCAGGACCTTCTGCACCTGCGCAGCAGAGTTCTTCATCAGGAGATGAAGAACTCATGCTGAATGCCAGAGCACGCAGAGCAGCCAGAAGACAGGACTGGCTGAGTAAGCGTCGGTCCAATAGGAGGAAGCAGTGAGGGCTAATTGGGCCACGCCCTTCAGTGGCTATATTAGGCCATGGTAATTAGTGCTCATTGCTGAGAACAACAATTCACTGACCGCAGCATATCCAGAGTTTCGTTTCTACGTCTGTTTGGGAATCTTATCACCAGCTTCTGCCAGCTTTATTCCGGGAAGCCAGCCAAGTTGTTCAGATAAGAATTAATGAGTCTTGCTTTGAACTTTTGTCTGTGTGCTATTTAACCCTCACGTAACCCAAAGAACCTTATTCCTGAAGACTTTCCGTTTGTGTTGTTTTGGACTTCTAAACCCTCTGAGTTTTACTAAGAAACTTTATTAGTAAAAGGAACCTTTTTGTTTGCCTCCCAACGACTGTGTGTGTGTGTTTCTGGGGGGTTGCGGTGCTGGGTCACAACAGTTTGTTCTCAGCCCAAACTGACCACACACAAGCCCAGATTGCATCATGGAGCAGCTTCAGGACGAGAATGCTCAACTTCGGCAGCAGCTGGCAATTATGAACGCTCAGTTAACAAGGCAGCAAAATCAGTTGGCAGCTGCTCCTGCGTTGGCCCCAGCCCAACGGACACGCTGCCCGATAGCCATGCCGGATAAGTTCCATGGTGACGAGGCTATGTTCCCGGCGTTCCTGGGCCAGTGCCAGTTGTTCATGTCTCTGAGGCCAGAGGATTTCCCCCACGACCGGGACAAGGTGGGGTTTGTAATTAGCCTGCTGTCTGGAAATGCAGCACGTTGGGCCACCCCTCTACTGGTCCAGAACAGTCCCCTCCTCCAGGACTTTGGGCGTTTCTGCACTCATTTGGAGGAGATGTTCGCGGATCCAATTAAGGCCCAGACAGCGTGCAGGCAATTAAGGCAGCTGAGGCAAGGCCGGAGACCACTCAGGGAATACATCAGTGAGTTCCGTCTCCTCAGCCAAGACTCGGCCTGGAATGAGGCAGCGTTGTTGGATGCCTTCCAGGAGGGCTTGGCAGACAGCATCCAGGATGAGCTGGCACGCGTGGACATTCCTGCAACCACCCAAGAACTGGTGCGGCTCTGCTTGAAAATTGATGCCCGGTTGCAAGCGAGGAACGCACGCCGTGCTGCTCCGGCGCCTCTCGCGCCACCTGACGTCCCCGCTGTTCTGGCTCCACGTCGCGCTGCTCAGGCACCTCCTGTTCCCCGTGGACTTCCGTCGGCCCCGGCTCCCCGTGACGAGCCTATGGACCTTGGCGCTGTTCGGCCCCGCTTGACCGGCGCGGAAAAGGACAGACGCAGGGCAGTGGGGTTGTGTTTGTATTGCGGCGACCCGGGCCATTTCGCTCGCTCGTGCCCTAGGAAGGGTCGGGGGCCCACTGCTTCTGGTCCTGCTCCACCGTCCCAGCCATCGCCGTCGGGAAACGGCCAGCGCCTGGCCTAGCGGAGACGCTGGGTCGGGCATGCACACCGAAGGACTCCGGCTCAGCTGACGTGGATCCCGGTCCTCCGCGGCATCTGCTCTTGGACACCAAGGTCTTTATTGACCACCGGGACCGCGGCGTCTCCGCACACGCTTTGGTGGACTCCGGGGCAACCACCAATTTCATTGACGAGGCGTTCGCCCAGCATCTTGCCGTTCCCCTGTGCCCCGTGGACCCGCCGATGAGGGTGGAAACAATCGATGGCCGGGTGTTGCTGTCCGGTCCGATTAAGGCCATCACGCAGCCGGTGCGCCTTTGCATTGGACGGCACGAGGAGGCCATCCAGTTTTACGTGACGTCGGGACTCCATTTCCCTTTGGTTCTCGGACTGGCGTGGCTGCGCACCCACGACCCTCAGGTTGTATGGTCCCAGAACTTCATTGCCTTCCCGAGTCTCCAGTGTGTGGACCATACGCGCCAGGTTTGTGCGGGCGCGGTACCTGACCCTCCGGACATTTCACTCCCAGCTGAGTTTGCAGACTTCGCTGATGTGTTTAGTGAAAAGGAGGCGGACCAGTTGCCCCCGCACCGGCCCTACGATTGCCCTGTGGATCTGATTCCCAACGCTCCGCTCCCTGTGGGCCGCCTCTATTCCATGTCAGAACCCGAACTGGCCGCACTGCGGGACTTTATCGATAAAAACCTGGCCAGGGGTTTCATCCGACCCTCCTCATCGCCCTTGTCTGCCCCCGTCCTCTTCGTCAAGAAGAAAACCGGGGACTTGCGCCTGTGCTGCGATTATCGCAAGTTGAATGCCATCACAGTGCGTAACCGGTACCCGTTGCCCCTCATCCCGGAGTTGATGGAACGCCTCCGCTCGGCGACCATCTTCACCAAATTGGACTTACGTGGCGCTTACAATTTGGTGCGTGTTCGTGAGGGGGACGAGTGGAAGACGGCGTTCGGAACCCGCTACGGTCATTTTGAGTATACGGTCATGCCGTTCGGCTTGACCAACGCTCCGGCTGTGTTCCAGCATTTCATGAACGACATCTTTAGAGATTTGCTGGACCAGTTCGTTGTCGTGTACCTGGACGATATTATGATTTATTCTACGTCCCGGAGCAGCCACATCCAACATATCCGTCAAGTCCTGCAGCGGTTGAGAGACCACCAGCTATACGCGAAATTAGAGAAATGCCAGTTTTTTCAGACGACTGTGGATTTCCTGGGCCATCGGATTTCGCCAGAAGGCATCGCCATGGACCGGGGCAAGGTCGAGGCCCTGAAAACCTGGCAACCCCCGCGCCGGGTGAAGGACGTTCAGCGACTCCTGGGGTTCGCAAATTATTATAGGACCTTCATCCTGGGGTTCGCCACTCTGACCGCGCCTCTCACTCGACTCCTGCAGAAACAAGTCCCTTTCCGGTGGGGCGATTCCGAACAGGAGGCGTTCAAGATCCTCACGGATGCCTTCATGCAGGAGCCGATCCTCAAGCACCCAGACCCTCACCGCCCTTTTGTTGTGGAGGCGGACGCGTCCGACATTGCCGTGGGCGCCGTCTTGCTCCAGACCCGGGAAGATGGCGGCCATCTCTTCCCTTGCGCTTATTATTCCCGGAAATTAACCTCGTCGGAGCGCAATTATACGATCTGGGAGAAGGAGTTGCTGGCCATCAAGGCGGCTTTCGAGACCTGGCGGCACCACCTCGAGGGGGCTCGTCATCAAGTGGAGGTGTGCACAGACCATAAGAACCTGGAGTTCTTGCAGACGGCCAGGAAGCTCAACCAGCGCCAGATACGCTGGTCGTTCTTTTTCTCCCGCTTCAATTTTCGCATTACGTACATCCCGAGTGGCCGGAATCAGCAGGCGGACGCGCTGTCCCGCAAGCCGGAATACGCCCAAGCCCAGGAACCGCTGCCACCCCGGACGGTCCTGCCCGTCGAGTCCTTTGCAGCTACCCAGGATCCCGTGGACCTCCGAGGACAGATCCGGGAGGCGCAGCGACACGACGCCTACGCGGCACAACGGAGGCAGGAGATAGGGCCTGAGTCCCCTTGGACGTTTTCGGACGACCTCCTCCGTTTCCGGGACCTGCTCTACGTTCCTGCCGGTCCGCTCCGTGGCCTGATCCTGCAGCAGTGCCACGACAGCCCTGCGGCTGGCCACTTCGGCCTTTTCAAGACTCTGAACCTGGTGGCTCGGACTTTTTGGTGGCCCCGACTCCGTGATGACGTCCAGGCCTATGTGACGTCTTGTGTTCGCTGTCGCCAGGCCAAGTACGCCCCTGGAGCGCCGCCGGGCCTGCTGCAGCCCTTGCCGACGCCTGAGAGACCCTGGGGGGCCGTCTCTATGGACTTCCTCACGGACTTGCCCCCGTCCGCCGGCTTCACGACCGTGTTCGTAGTGGTCGATATGCTGACCAAAATGGCACATTTCATCCCCTGTCGCGGGTTGCCGACAGCTCGTGCCACGGCCCGCATGTTTATCCAGCATGTTTTCCGCCTGCATGGTCTGCCGGATCGGGTCGTGTCGGATCGGGGAGCCCAGTTCACGGCCCAGTTCTGGAAGGGTCTGATGGCGGCCCTGGAGGTCCAAGTCTGCCTCTCGTCAGCGCATCATCCGGAGACTGACGGGGGCACTGAAAAAGTCATCGGCATCCTTGAACAGTACCTGCGCTGTTTTGTCAACCAGCAGCAGGACAACTGGGCGGAATACCTTGCCGTGGCCGAGTTTGCTTTTAACAACTCTCAGCACACCTCCACGCACGCCTCTCCGTTCCTCGCCAACTTTGGTTACCACCCCCGTTTCTTCCCGCTCACGCTCCTAGACTCTCCTGTTCCTGTGGCAGAGGAATTCCTGTCCGAGCTCCAGGCCGTTCACCAACTGGTCAAACGCTCGTTGAATAAAGCCAAGGAAGATTACAAGAGGGTCGCGGACCGCTCCCGGCGAGCAACTCCACCTCTGGCGGTCGGGGATCGTGTCTGGCTGTCCACGAAGCATCTCCCCTCCGACCGACCGGCTCGCAAGCTTGACCACCGCTTCTTGGGTCCGTTCCCGGTGGAAGCGGTCATTAACCCCGTGGCCTACCGGTTGACGTTGCCCCGCTCTCTCAGGATCCACCCCGTCTTCCATCGGTCCCTCCTTGTTCCCGAACGTCCTGCCTGTCCGCTCCGCCCTCCCGCTCCGCCTCAGCCTGTGATCCGCACTCCCGCTGACCCACCCGAATACGAAGTTGCCAGTATTCGGGATTCCCGCTGGATGAAGGGCCGGTTCCAGTACCTCATTGAGTGGAAGGGGTACGGCCCTGAAGACTTCACATGGGAGGATGCGACCGCCGTGCATGCTCCGGATCTGGTCCGGGCCTTCCACGCTCAATTCCCGTCCCGGCCGCATCCGGACCGACAGACCCGGGGGAAGGGCCCTGCGGTGAGGGATAGTGTTGTGCCTTGGCCGCGTCCGGCGCCGAGTCTGGAGGATCCGGAGGACGCGGAGCCGCTCATGGTGCAGCAGTACCAGCCTATGTGCCTGGCACCAGAGACGGCTGGTGATGAGGACTCGGTGCCAGAGCAGGACGATCTCCCAGGACCTTCTGCACCTGCGCAGCAGAGTTCTTCATCAGGAGATGAAGAACTCATGCTGAATGCCAGAGCACGCAGAGCAGCCAGAAGACAGGACTGGCTGAGTAAGCGTCGGTCCAATAGGAGGAAGCAGTGAGGGCTAATTGGGCCACGCCCTTCAGTGGCTATATTAGGCCATGGTAATTAGTGCTCATTGCTGAGAACAACAATTCACTGACCGCAGCATATCCAGAGTTTCGTTTCTACGTCTGTTTGGGAATCTTATCACCAGCTTCTGCCAGCTTTATTCCGGGAAGCCAGCCAAGTTGTTCAGATAAGAATTAATGAGTCTTGCTTTGAACTTTTGTCTGTGTGCTATTTAACCCTCACGTAACCCAAAGAACCTTATTCCTGAAGACTTTCCGTTTGTGTTGTTTTGGACTTCTAAACCCTCTGAGTTTTACTAAGAAACTTTATTAGTAAAAGGAACCTTTTTGTTTGCCTCCCAACGACTGTGTGTGTGTGTTTCTGGGGGGTTGCGGTGCTGGGTCACAACACCTCTAAGGTTGGCTCATTGTCAAGCTCCTCCAAGACAGGTAGGCACTCAACGCTGTTCAAAGCCTCGTCAGTTATCACATTTTCTCTAGAGTATAACTCAGAGTAGTGCTGCACCCAGCGTGCCATCTGCTGCATTCGGTCCTGGATAATCTCACCTGTAGCAGACTTCAAGGGGGCAGACTTCTTCTGTGTTGGTCCTAAGGCCTGCTTGATGCCATCATACATCCCCTTGATGTTACCTGTGTCGGCAGCTATCTGGATCCGAGAGCAAAGCTGCAACCAATAATCATTTGCACATCTCCTGGCGGCCTGGCGGACTTTGCTACGAGTAGCTCGCAGAACCTGTAGGTTGTGCACACTGGAGCAGGCTTTATATGCAATCAGCGCTCTCCTTTTTTCCTCAATGACTGGTGTCAGCTCCTCTGAGTGGGCTTCAAACCAATTTGCTGTCTTTCTGGTCTTCTTACCGAATACTGACAAGGCAGTGTTATAGACAGCATTCTTGAAATATTCCCATCTTTCGGGCGCATTTGCTTCAGCTGGGCCTGGGAGCGTTTTCTCTAATGCATGTGCAAATTCCTCCACTTTGACCTGGTTGCATGTCTTGCTGATGTAGATTCGTGATCTTCCTTCCTTCTTCGAGTGATGCAATCTCTTTGTTTGCAGTTTTATTCTGCTGCACACCAAGGAGTGGTCTGTATCGCAATCAACACCCTGGTAGCTACGCGTGATTGTAATACTGGGAAGATTTGAACGCCTGGTCAGAATCAAGTCGAGCTGGTGCCAGTGCCTCAATCTTGGATGCCTCCAAGAGACTCTGTGTTGAGGCTTTGTTTTGAAGAATGTATTGCTAACGCATAAACCTTTGAAGTTGCCACTTGTTTGACCATTCAGATACATAGTCAAGGTCTTTTTGAAGGGTTGTAGTATTGTCGGTGGTGTTGAATAGTTTTACATCATCAGCGAAGAGGACGCAGTTACTTTGTATATTATCACAAATGTCACTTATGTAAAGAATAAAGAGAGTAGGTCCTAAAACGCTGCCTTGGGGAACACTGCTGTTAACAGGTACAGTGATTGATAGAGCTGATTCTATTTTGACCACTTGTTGTCTGTTTGACAGGAATGCAGTAATCCATTTGTGTAGGGGGCCAGAAATGCCATAAGATTTTAGTTTTAGAAGTAGTTTGTCATGTACCATGGAGTCAAAGGCTTTACAAAAGTCTATGTAAATTGTGTCTATTGCTTTGCCCTGGTCGAGTTGTGTAGTCCATATGTTTTTACAATGTAGAAGTTGTAGATTGCAGGATAAATTTTTTCTGAAACCAAATTGTTTGTGAGAGAGTAGGTTGTTTGTCTCTAAGTGGAGGGTAATGGATTGGTTAATGATTGATTCCATGACTCTGCAGGTGGCGCAACATAAAGAGATTGGTCTATAATTTTTAACTAGGCTGGGGTCTCCCTTTTTGAAGAAAGGGATTACCGTGGCTAGTGACCATAGGTTAGGTAAGGAGGTGGTTCTGAAAGATATGTCAAAAATTATGCTTAGAGGTTCTGATAGGACAGTGGAAAGTTTTTTTTAAGAAGTTAGCACATAGTCCATCTGGTCCGATGGATAGAGGTAGTTTTAGGTTGTGTAGAGCCCTTCTAACATTGTCTTCTGTAAAGTCGGTTTGTATTAGATCATTGTAATTGTTTGTGGTTCGACTAGGAAATATTGGACATGAGTTGTTGCTTTTTACAAAGACTGAGCCGAAGAATGTGTTGAAGAGGTTGGCTTTGTCAGTTTCATCATTACAGTCTTTATTGTTAGGTCCTTTTAGGGGTGGGATAGTTCTCGTCTCTTTAAGTTTGTTGTTTACAAAATTGTAGAATGCCCAGTTGGAATTTGTGCACAGGAGGTTTTCCTCTTGTTTGATATGATAATTTGTGCATTCAGTCTTTATTTGTTTGCATAAGTTTTTGTATCGGCTTTTGTAGTTGGTTATGTGGCCCGTTTTGTTTTTTCGCCACATATTTTTTTTTTGCTTGGAGTTTCCTTATTGTTATGGGTAGTTTGTTTTTCCTGTTTTGGGGAATTATTAGTGGTACGTTGCTTTGACATTTCTCTTGGGGGTGTTTTACCATTTTCAAAAGGCCCTGAAGACATGGCTTTACCAAGGGCAGGGTGATAGACCAAGTGCAGAGGCTGAAGTAATTGCTTCGATGATTGGGGTTAGGGTCTAGGAGGTTTATGTATTTTACAATGGTTTTTTAAAATATGCTTTTATATTGCTTTTTCTTCTTTTTAAAAAATTGTTCTATTGTTCTTTTTTGTTGCTTTTATATTTGTTTTTGTTATTTTGAAGCCATCCAGTCTTGAGAGAGACACAGAGAGAGAGAGAGACAGAGAGAGAGAGACAGAGAGAGAGAGACTGACAGACAAAGACAGAGACAGAGACAGAAAGCAAATACATACAGGTGGTCCTCAACTTACAACAGTTTGCTTAGTGACCATTCGAAGTTACAACAGCATTTTAAAAAGTGACTTATGACCATTTTTCACATTTATGTTCCTTGCAACATTCCCCACGGTCATGTGATTTACATTCGAATGCTTAGCAACTGACTTGCATTATGACGGATGCAGTGTCCCGAGATCCTGGGATCCCCTTTTGCGACCTTCTGACAAGCAAAGTCAATGGGGAAGCCAGTTTCACTTAGCAACCATGTTACTAATTGAATAACTGCAGTGATTTGCTTAACAAATGTGGCAAGAAAAATCGTAACATGGAAGAAAACAAATATCTCGCTTAGCAACAGAAATTTTGGGCCCTAATTGTGGTCGTAAGTTGAGGACTACTTGTAACTAGCAATAGCAATAGCAATAGCGCATAGACTTATATACCACTTCATTGTGCTTTTACAGCCCTCTCTAAGCGGTTTACAGAGTTCAGCATATTGCCCCCAACAATCTGGGTCCTCATTTTACCCACCTCGGAAGGATGGAAGGCTGAGTCAACCTTGAAACAGGAAGTGGCTGTGGTTTCCGTTGCTGAAGTCACCTCTTTCCATCTTTCTGAAAGCCTCCCTAGATGTTCACCTCCCAGTCTTAAAAATACCCACATTTAGTCGCTTAGCATTCCTCGGGATCTTTCTGAGCATCAAAGAGAAGCCAGGGAGACAGCCAACCTATCATACAGCAAAAGGCAGGTGTATCCCTTATCCCCATCTGTCCATGACAATTTCATGGAAATTTATTTATTTATTTATTTGTTTGTCAAACATGTACAAGATAGTAGGTGTTTGTATAAACATAACATAAGCAAAGAAGTACAGATAAATGAGGACAATAGGACAGTCAGACAGGGATGGTAGGCACGATGGTGCACTTATGCACGCCCCTTACAGACCTCTTAGGAATGGGGTGAGGTCGACTGTAGACAGTCTAAGGTTAAAGTTTTTGGGGTTTGGGGAAGAAACCACAGTCAGGAAGTGCATTCCAGGCATTGATCACTCTGTGGTGCTGAAGTCGTATTTTCTGCAGTCGAGTTTCAAGCGGTTTACATTAAGTTTGTATCTATTGCGTGCTCGTGTGTTGTTGCGGTTGAAGCTGAAGTATTCATTGACAGGAAGGACATTGTGGTATATGATTTTATGAACTACATTTAGATCAGAATGAAGGCAACATAGTTCTAAATTGTCTAATCCCAATATTTCAAGTCTGGTGGAATAAGGTATTCTATTGCGAGCAGAGGACTGGCTGACTCTTTTTAAACATTCTCTTTTCTTACATGAAATGAGTGCTGGTAGGGAGGAGAAATGCAAGCAAACAGATTATCTTACTCACTTCAGGATCACCGTAATCTGGAGGTCTATAGAGATTCTTAACCATCCAGGTCAGGAATATCTCAAAGGTGCTTTTCCAAAAGGCAACTGTTTTTTTCCCCAAGAAAGTCCAGTTGCCTTTTAGGAAAAGCACTTTTGGGACTTAATCTAGAGCAGGAGTGTCAAACTTGATTTCATTTAGGGCCGCATCAGGGTTGTGTTTGACCTTGGGGGTGGGGGTGGCCAGCTCGATGTCACTCGTGTCAGGAGCGCCTGTGGTGGCCCGAGCACTCTGTCAGCAAAAATGGGCTCCCGAGCTCCGTTTTCAGCTGCGACGGCCTCCTGCAACCCTCTGCCAGTGAAAACGGAGCTTGGTAGTGCTGCCTGTGGCCCTCGCAAGCTCCATTTTTGGCTGCGATGGCCTCCTGAAACCCTCTGCCAGAGAAAACAGAGCTTGGGAGTGCTGCCCCTGGTCCTCACGAGCTCCGTTTTTGGCTGTGATGGCCTCCTTGCAACCCTCTGCCAGCAAAAACAGAGTTTGGGAGGGCCGCACACAGCCCTCCCAAGCTCCATTTTCGCTGGCAGAGGCACTGCGGGCCGTTCCTTCGCTGTTTCCAGGGCAACCCCGCGAGCTAGACCTAAGCACCCTACGGGCCAGATCCGGCCCCTGGGCCTTGAGTTTGACACCCCTGATCTAGAGTCTGGATGCTGTAAGGGTCTGGATGGGGGTTAACAGGCTCAAACTCAACCCGGACAAGACCGAGTGGCTTTGGATGTTGCCTCCCAAGAACTTTGACATCTGTCCCTCCTTGGTTCGGGGGGGGGGAAATTTGATCCCCTCAGAATGGGCTCGCAACTTGGGGGTCCTTCTGGATCCACAGCTAAAATTGGACCAACATCTAACAGTTGTGGCCAGAGGGACCTTTGCACAAGTTCGTCTTGTGCACCAGTTGCGTCCTTTCTTGGACAGGGAGGCACTACTGACAGTCACTCACGCCCTTGTTACCTCACGTCTTGACTATTGCAACGCACTCTACATGGGGCTACCCTTGAAGAACGTTTGGAGACTCCAGCTAGTGCAGAATGCGGCGGCACGTGTGGTGATGGGTGTTCCTAGATACACCCATGTGACACCCATCCTTCGCGAACTGCACTGGCTGCCTATAGGTCTCCAAGCGCAATTCAAGATGTTGATGATTACCTTTAAAGCCCTACATGGCTTAGGACCAGTTTACCTCCGAGACCTCCTTCTCCAACATACCTCCCTAAGACCGATTAGAGCCCACAGAGTTGGTCTGCTGGTGGTCCCGTCAGCCAAACAATGTCGGCTGGCGGGCCCACGAACGAGGGCCTTCTCTGTGGCAGCACCGGCTCTCTGGAATACACTACCCCCCGAGATCCGCATTATTCCCACCCTGCCAGGCTTCAGAAAAGCACTAAAAACCTGGCTTTGTCGACAGGCCTGGGGCGAATGATTTTAATACAATATCGATTATTCTTGGCCCCATGAATGATTTATTGTATCGGTTTTTAAATTGTGGTTTTTAATGTTTTTAAATGTTTTAATATCTATTGTTTTTAATGTTTTTTTAATATTTGTTGTTGCATATGAATTTTTATTGTTGTGAGCCGCCCAGAGTCTCTGTGGAGTGGGCGGCATACAAATGCAACTAATAAATAAATAAATAAATAAATAAATAAATAAATAAATAAATAAATAAATAAATAAATAAATAAATAAATAAATAAATAAATAAATAAATAAATAAATAAATAAATAAATAAATAAATAAATAATAGAGGGATTTTATCTCCTTCCTCCATTCAAGATTACTTTAACAGATTAACAGATTAACAGAGTTGGAAGGGACCTTGTAGGTCATCTAGTTCAACCCCCTGCTCAAGTAGGAGACCCTACACCATTTCTGACAAATGGCAGTCCAATCTCTTCTTGAAAGTCTCTAGTGATGAGGTTCCCACAACTTCTGAGGGCAAGCTGTTCCATTGGTTGATTGTTCTCACTGTCAGAAAATTTCTCCTTATTTCTAGGTTGAATCCCTCCTTGAACAATTTCCATCAAGTTGGGTGTTCTCCTCTTCCTGCCTTGCCAATTTGTCTTTTTTTCACTTCCAAAAGATGCAGAAAGAGAATTCTTCTAGAACAGAAGCCAAGGTCCCTTCCGGCTTGAGTTCCAAGGGAGCCAGCCTTGCCCCAGTGACAACTGAGGACTACCGAGCATTCTCTCCTAGCTATGGCTTGGAAGAACATTTTCAAACTCTCCACCTAGATGAAATGTCATCTGCGCAAAATGGCAAGTACAATGTGAAAGGGTGGGTGGGTCATGCAGCTTTTTATGCTTTTCTGGGGTTGGAAAGTGGAAATTGATCTGAAGACTGAAAACCCTTTTTTTTAAATCTTTGTGTGAGTGATCAAAACTGAGTGCTTAAGGATTAATGGCAGTAGCATTTAGCAATAGCAATAGCGCTTAGACTTATATACCATTTCAGCCCCTCTCTAAGCATATTGCCTCCAACAATCTAGGTCCTCATTTTACCGACCTTGGAAAGATGGACATCTGAGTCAACCTTGAGCTGGTCAGGATCGAACTGCTGACAGTCAGCAGAGTTAGCCTGCAATGCTGCATTCTAACCAGCGCACCACCATAGTTCATTTAGACTTATATACTGCCTCACAGCACTTTACTGAACGCTCTAGGCAGTTTACAACGTGAAAGCATTATTTACATATTGTGCCCAACAATCTGGGTTCTCATTTTTCCAACCTCGGAAGGATGGAAGGCTAAGTCAACCTTGAGCCCCATCAGGATCAAACTCCAGACTATGGGCAGAGTTTGCCTGGAATACTGCACTTTAACCACTTTACCACCAGGGTTCTTAAGAACATTCCCTCTTTGTTTCCCCCCTGGTTTTGGTCCCACCTCTTCCTGTTTTACTAGCTAGACCAAGATTTAACAAGCCACCACATGTCTGTAGAGATTCTCAGTCATCCAGGTCATGGTTGTCCCAAAGGTGCTTTTCCAGGAGGCAACTGGAGTTTCTTGTTTTTTTCTTTTGAAGACATTTCACTTCTCATCCACAAAGCTTCTTCAGCTCTGACCGAAGAAGCTGTCATAGCTGAAGAAGCTTCTTGGATGAGAAGCGAAATGTCTTCAAAAGAAAAAACAAGAAAGTCCAGTTGCCTCCTGAAAAAGCACTTTGGGACAACCCACAACATCTTATTACATTCTTTGACAAAGTGACAAAATTATTGGACCAGAGGAATACTGTTGATATAATTTAGTTGGACTTCAGTAAGGCATTTGATAAAGTAGACCATAACCGACTACTAGAAAAAGTAGAAAAATGTGGGTTAGACAGCATCACCACCAGATGGATTCGTAACTGGCTGACCAACCGCACTCAACATGTAGTCCTCAATGGAACTGCATCTACATGGAGGGAAGTATGTAGTGGAGTACCCCAAGGATTTGTTTTAGGCCCAGTACTCTTCAACATCTTCATCAACAACTTGGACGAGGGGATAGATGGGGAACTCATCAAATTTGCAGATGACACCAAACTAGCAGGAATAGCCAACTCTCCAGAAGATAGGCTCAAGATACAGAAGAATCTTTTTTTTTTATTGAAAAAGTTTTATTAGTACAGAGTACAAAGATTTTTTAAATTTTTCTCCCCCACCCCCTCCCCTCCCCCCTCCCCCCCGGACTTCCCAGAGAGAATACAGGGCATAATATCAATACTGTAAATTTGGTAAAAAAAGAAAAAAAAAACAAACCACAAAAATCCCTCAACTACACATTGTACATTAATAGATTACATCCTTAAACTTCTATATTTTATATCATCTAAATATAAAATAATAATGAAAAAAAATAGAAATAAAGATACAAAGGAGAGGGAAAAAATACAAAAAAAGCAAAGTTAATAATAAAAAAAAAGTTATACAAAAAAAAGAGAACAATTTCTTCCTCCTCCTTTCAATCATCTACCCTAAAAAAAAATCCAAGACTTCATCATAAATTAATAGCATAATATTACCATACATCAAATTATATACTTCCAAAAAATTATATTTCTTAAAGAGGTATTGATAGTAATAATAATAAACTGAGGTATGCAAAGGAAAGGAAACAATTTCTTCCTCCTCATTTCAATCAACTATCCTAGACAACATCTAGTCAAAATTAAATAAAACTTGAATAAGTGTTACAATTCCAAAAAATTCTAAATCTTTAAAAGATGTTAATAATTCTAAATCTCTAAAAAAAATTAATAATAATAATAATCTCAAAAATTGAATAAAACTTAAACACATATTACATAAATAATATCTGAATATTAAATAAAAAAACTTTTAAAATTCATCATAATAACATAATATTGTTATACATCAACTTTAAAAATCCTAAACTTCGTCGTAATATTAATAGCATAATATTACCATAAATCAAATTATATACTTCCAAAAAATTATAATTCTTAAAAAAGTATTGATAGTAATAATAATAATCTGAGATATGCAAAAGAAAGAAAAAAAAACAATTTCTTCCTCCTCATTTCAATCAACTATCCTGAGCAACATCTAGTCAAAATTAAATCCAAAAAATTCTAAATCTATAAAAGATATTAAAAATTCTAAATCTCTAAAAAACATTAATAAAATTCATCATAATAACATAACATTGTTATGCATCAACTTCAATTATAATACTTTATGATTTAATAATTTTAATTAAAAATTCCAATTCCTCAAAAAATATTAAAAGAAAAAAATTAAAGGGAAAAAAAATCAGAAAATAAATAAAAAAGAAAGGAAAAGGAAAAATGCAATCATATCAATCTCCATCCATCTAATACATATCAACACTACATCTCCTTGTATCTTATTGGTTGCCTCTTTTTATATCTTGATGATTTAATTTTAATTAAAAATTCCAATTCTTGAAAAAATATTAAAAGAAAAAAATTAAAGGAAAAAAAATGATAAAAAAGAAAAAGAAAAATACAATTATATTATCTCCATCCATCTAATACATATCAACACTACATCTCTTTGTATCTTATTGGTTGCCTCCTTTTGTATCTTGATGATTTTAAATTTATCAGCTCGTCTCCCATCTGATCCCAATCCTCCATCTCCTTTTCCACATCTTTCTGGCTCTGCCGTTCACTTTGACTCTTTGAAACTGTTTCATTTTGATCCGGTAAGAATGGCTTTTCCTCCTTGTTCTCTTCTACATTCATACGTCTTTCTTCTGGAATTTTAGATATATCAGCCTTTAAAACATTAACATAAAATTCAGTAGCTTTCTTTATCGTATCCAACCGGTATCTTTTCTCCAAAAATTTAACCGTTACTCCTGTTGGTGCGTCCCATTTATATTGTAAATTCAATCTTTTAAATTCATCAATCAAAAAAGTAAATTCTTTTCTAGCTTTAAGCATTTTGGAGGGAATTTCTTTCCATATCCTAAGTTCCTGACCATTCACCTGAAGATTATTCTTAAACGTCGCCTGAATAATTCTGTTCCGTAAGACTCTTGTAGTAAAATATATAACAATGTCCCTTGGTAGATGTTTTGGTTTTGCATACCACGAGTTGACCCTGTATATCTTTTCAATTTGTGTAGCCAATTCATCTTTAGAGATTCCAGAAACCTGTTCCAAGGCCTCAATCATTCTTCCTTTCAAATCATCATATAATCCTTCCTTCAACCCTCTAACTCTTATAGCAAATTCCATTCTTCTAAACTGTGACATCAACACCTCTGTTTCAAAATTTACAATGTCCTTTTGAAATTTATTTATATATTCCACCGAAGTTGCCAAAGCTTGTTTATTTGTTTCAATACAGTCCTCCAAAACATCAATATTTGTTGCTAATCCTTTGCAAACCTCTAACATATCCATCCGTAGCTGCTTTTCCATATTCTTTAAAGCATCCTGCATTTTTTTTTCTATTTCAGTAATTTTTTGGTTAAATTCCAAAATTAAGTCTTGTTTCATAATCTTTAAAGTATTTAATAAATTTTCAGATGTCAGAGATTGTGGAGGTGTTGACTCAGTAGCAAGTTGCATTTTGGAAGTATAAGCAGAGGGGTAGATAGCCCTTTTATTCAAAACAATCATTCCAGACTTTGAAGCCATTATTGTAATTCCAAAGGATTGCACAGAAAATGCCAAATCTCTATCAGTTGTATTATAATCCAAAATCGAGAATCAAAGAAAAAAAAAGCCAATTTTCAAATTCAAAACTTTCCATTAAAAAAAAAACACAAGCAAAGCACAAATAACTTTCACTTCTTCTTTGTTGTAATTCCAAAGAAGTGCAAGGAAGGGCCAGATCTCTAAAAAAATTCTTACAATTTCAAAGGCAAATAGTCTTTTGTAATTTATTTATTTTATTAGAATTATCAGTTACTGTTATAATCCAAAATCAAGGAACAGAGAGTAAAAGCCAATTTTCAAAATTTCCACAAGAGAAGAAGCCACAGAGAAAACAAAAAAACAATCTCTCCAGACTTTGAAGCCATTGTTATATTTCCAGAGGAGTACAAAGAAAAAGCCATGTCTCTAAATAAAGTTCTTTCCGGTTTCAGAGGCAGAAAGTTTTTTTACTTTTTATTTTTTAAAAGGTTTCAGTTATTGTTATAATCCAAAATCAGGAACCAGGGAGAGAAAAGCCAATTTTCCGATTCAGAAATTTTCATAAAAGAAAAACCCCCAAGCAAAACGAAAGTCACTAAACTGCAGGCAAAGCGCAGATCACTTTCACTTCTTCTTCAAATGCCATATTGTTGCTTATTAGGTGCTACTTTGTTTCTTTTCCATAGTAAAAGTTAGCAGAGGGTTGAATAGAAAAAATTCAATACTTGCCCAGCTTAGCTCCTGTTTTCTCTCTGTCTGCTTCTTCTTTCAAGCATAAAATGTATTATAAATCCCATTCTTGAAGCAGCGGAGGTCTCTGTCACGATGTGAATATTGTCAGTTTGTGCATCTCTGTGTTTTCTACTGTTCTTATATCTATGGTCAAGCAAACGTATGTTATATTCTTCTACGCATGTCTACATTCCTGAGGTCAACTCCTTTCCTTTTCTCATCGCCATCTCTACCGAAGGTAGAACTGTTTTATTTTCTTAGCCGATACAATGTAGTCCTAATAAGAATTCTTTATTATTTTTCTACTGAAATAAATATTTTGTTTATTAGTATTTGAATCTCGCGGTTTATTTTCTAAGTAACAATGTCTTCAAAAGGGAAGCCCGATCCATCGCCTCTGAGGAGAGTAATTCTCTTCCTAACAATGGTACCAGAGTTTGGCTGTAAACTTTATGGCTTCTTTTGAAAGTTTTATTGCGTTTTAGGATAGTTAGCTAATTAGAGAGATTTATGACCAGCCATGTCCACAAACGGAGATAAGATAAGCCTGCCGCTGCTGAAACGCCCAAGCAGAAAGTTTTTCTCTGCATGAACAAGCCTCACCCACTCTCTTTGGAACGCAGACCGAAAAAATGATTTTTGAAGCCCAAACAGAAGTAAAAGCTGGAGCAGAACTTTTTCAAAGGTCAGTGCATGATGTTAAAGGCACCCCTTTTCTCCCCGGGGGAAATTATACATGTTTAGAAGCTAATGCCCTACAAGATGAGGAAGAATCCTTTTATAGGCAGCAAATTGCCAGCCCACAAACGTCTTCTATAGAGCAGACAAGTGCTGAAAGAGAAATAAATTTAACTTATGGCCAGATACTGCAAAAACAAAGAGAGCAGATAGATTTTTTGCAAAGAGAGTTACACGAAATTAAACTGCATGCATTCTTTCGTGCTGAGAACCAAGATGTCTGCCCACCTTCACGCATACCAGAGAGGGGCCATGATTCCCCTCCTTCTTTAAACAAATTAGAGCAACGCCCTTGGATGCACACGTCACAATTACATGGGCAGAAATTTTTTGATGAAACAGACTTTGCATTTCTCCAAGTGATTCAGGAACAGAATGAAATTTTGCATAAACAGAGTGGATTCTTGTATAATCAAACTGAAAAATTAAAAATGTTGCAGGCTCAGAACAGAATGAATCAAATGAGATTAGATGCATTAATGCAGCATCCTTCTTTATTAGCTGGCCAACCTATGCAAGCACAAATTGTCCTGCCTGCCCAACCTATGCAAGCACAAATTGTGCATCCATCACAAGCTGGATCACCTCCTACTCCAGCACCAGGGGCCCAACCTGTGCCTGCTCCAGGGCCACCACAAGCTGTGGCAGCCCAACTTTTGCCTGCTCCAGCTCTACTACCTATTGCTGCCCCTAAACAACAGCCAATCCAGGCAGCTCCGCCTGCTCAGGCCCAAGCCTTGCCACAAGTGATTTCACAGGCTGCACCAGTGCAGGCCCCAACAGTTGCCCAACAGTCACAAATTGTTCCATTGGTTGGCGACGCAAAATTAAAGCAATCGGGACAGAACTATAAAGCCTGGGCCACTGATATAACTACTTTGCTTCGTCCTGAGGGCACTTTTGATATAATCCAGAATTCTCCACAAAAGGTACTAAGATGCCAATATTGCGACCGTGTGGGTCATACAAGCAGAAATTGTTTTAAATTGCAACGCACTCAAGTTCCTGTCCAGCCCAGAGGAAAAGATTACAGACGCCAGTACCAGCCCAGAGGAAAAGATTACAGGGACCAGTACCAGCCCAGAGGAAAAGCACCCAGAGGCAGCAGAGGCAGAGGACAGCGCCGACCCGGTCCGAGGCGTGATTTCCCACCTCCACACACCATGCTAGCAATCACCAATGATACACAGCCAAAGAAATATGACCGCTCCCTTTTGTGGACTCTCGATAGTGGAGCGGCTGTTCACATTACCTACAGAAAAGAACTTTTCAAAGAGCTACATGAGCCTGAACCAGAATATCGTGAACTGTATGCATTTGGTGGCCACCCCTTCAAAGTTGAAGGAAAAGGGACTGTTTTTATTGAAGAGTTAGGTACCCTCGTACCTGATGTTTATTATATTCCTACAGCTAATTGTAATTTGCTTAGTCAGAATCATTTATCTGCTGTTTTGCATTTTTATGTCCTTCATTTAGGTAATGCCAGTTATATTTTTAAAGATGGTCATATTGTTGCTGACACAATTGTGATTGGTCAGGTCTACTATTTGAGGCCAAAGGCAGAACCTCAAATTCAGGCAAGTATAAAAATCTCAATAGATAATATCACAGGCCCAGAGAGAGATACCCCAGAGAGAGATCCTGTGAATACTCCAAAGGCTCTTAAAGCCACAAAGCAACAGGTAATCAAACCTAAGGTTCCTAATGTTAATGTTAATGCTGCAACCCCACTTACAGGTTTTCGTTTACATGACAGGTGTATTCATAGATGGCACAGAAGATTAGGCCATCCAAGCTTTGAGGTCCTTAAAAAAATGCCATTTTTCACACAAGGTTTGAATTTCAAAGGATGTAAGGTACATCTAGATTGTGCAGTTTGCAAAAAGGCAAAATCGAGGGCAGCAGCTGTTCCAAAACATGCCACACGTAAGTCAACACGCATTTTTGATTTGGTTCATACTGATATTGTGGGCCCTTATGGTCCAACTATTGGCGGTAAAAAATATTTCTTAACTATTGTTGATAATCATTCTAGATATGGTTATGTCTTTCTAATGAAAGAAAAATCTGAAGTCTTTCAGACCTTTAGAGATTTTGCAGTTCAAATTTACAATCAACACGGAGTGAGAATCCGGAGAATCCAGAGTGATCGTGGTGCCGAGTTCACGTCTCAACGTTTCCAGGATTGGATGCGACGAAACGGTATCCTACACCAAACATCTGCCACATACACTCCGGCTCACAACGGAGTGGCAGAAAGACGGCAAGGGGTCCTCCAAACCATGATGCGCTGCCTCCTAGAAGATGCCAATCTCAAACACTCATTTTGGGGCGAAGCAGTTCATTATGCAAATTACATTGTCAATCGTACATGGAGCAGTGTCATTGACCAAACACCCTTCTACATGTTATATGGCCACCAGCCAGATCTTAGACATTTACACATTTTTGGTTCATATGCCATGGTCAACATTCCATTGGCCCAAAGAAGAAAAGGTGGCCCAGTAGCAAAGAGACTGAGATATATGGGTGTTGATAGCAATTCTAAATGGGGAAGATTCATTGACTCTCACAATGTGATAACAATTTCTAATTCAGCTAATTTTGAAGAAGATACAGATTGGTCCAGGATACATTCTAATGATCCTGGAGTTTATTTCCCTAGAACTGAAATTGTTGATACAGTGCAACCAGATGACCAACGTTCATCACCTGATATCCCATCCTACAACGCCGTGGATGCTGAAGCTAGCGACGCTGATGGAGATGTGGACAACAAGAAAGATGACTGGACAATCGTCCCGAGACGTTCCAAGAGAACTACAAAAGGTATTCCACCAAAGAGATACACAATGCAATTGACAAACACACCATCACCATTGATCTGTAATGTTACACTCCCACCGGAGAACTTTTCACAAATTAAATATCTTTCTGAAGATGAACAACATAAATGGTATGAAGCCATGCAAGTTGAGATGGATAGTTTGCAGAAACTCAAAGTATACACATCTGCAACACCTCCAACACACAAAAAAGTCATTGGCACAAGATGGGTCTACAAAATCAAACAAAAGCCAGATGGTGAATTATTATACAAAGCAAGACTTGTCGCACAAGGTTTCGCATAAAGCTATCCTGAAGATTACACAAACACTTACTCACCTACAGTGCGAACTGAAAGTGTGAAAATTGCTCTAACCACTGCTTCTATACTTGGACTTGAAGTTTTCCAATTTGATGTTGAAACAGCTTATCTACATGCTGATCTAGATGAAGAAATCTACGTCAGGTCCGCTCCCGGCTTCCGGGACCGAGAAGGGGACACCTGGTTCCTAAACAAAAGTCTCTATGGTCTGAAACAATCAGGTCTGATGTGGTACACATGTCTAAAAGACAAACTAAATTTAATGGGCTTTATTAAGTCCGACACTGATGAATGCGTGTTCACAAAAAGGTATGGAAATATTAATGAAATTGTTCTTGTTTATGTTGATGACATTGTTTACATTGGTCCAAACAAACGCATGAGTGAGAATTTTGTTAAAGGTTTGCAGAAATACTTCACATTGAAATCATTAGGACACATCAATGAATATTTAGGAGTTCACATTGAAAAGACACAGAAGGGGTTTAGCCTTTCACAAGAAGCTAAGATAGATCAACTTTTGCATCAATGCAACATGACAGATGCAACGCCTACACAAACACCTATGCAAACTGATTTTCACAATTTGAAAGATGCATATAGTCCTGAGTTCAAGGATCAAACACTTTATCGTTCAGTAATTGGTTCACTACTTTACATTAGTGGATGGACTAGACCAGACATAGCACTTAGTGTTAATTTACTTTCAAGACATGTAGGCAAAGCAACAGAGTTTCACTGGTCATGTATTAAGAAGTTACTGAGATACTTGAAACACACAAAACAATTCAAATTGAAGCTAGAACCAGAACATACAGATTTTGCTGACATGTATTGTTATACAGATGCAGATTGGGCAAGTGATAAAGAATCAAGAAAAAGCACATCAGGTTACATAGTGTTCCTGAATGGATGCCCAGTTTACTGGAACGTAAGAAAGCAAAGTTTTATTTCCTGCTCATCAACTGAAGCAGAGTATGCATGTGTGTCTGATGCGTGTAACTTTTTAACGTGGTTCGATGCCTTAGTTACAGATATCTGGACGAAGCCCGAAAAACCGATCACTGTGATGGAAGACAATCAATCAGTAGTTTACATTTCCAGGACTCACTTCACAGGTTCAAGGTCCAGACACATTGACATACGTTACAAGAATGTTAGAGAGTCAGTAAGACAAGGTCTCATAAAGTTAGAATATGTGCCAACAAAATATCAGATAGCTGACATTCTGAACAAACCATTACCTATTGCTCAGCATGATTACCTAAGATATTTACTGTGTGTTGAGTGACACATTATATTAGCCCAACTGACAAAGAAGGGGTGTCACGATGTGAATATTGTCAGTTTGTGCATCTCTGTGTTTTCTACTGTTCTTATATCTATGGTCAAGCAAACGTATGTTATATTCTTCTACGCATGTCTACATTCCTGAGGTCAACTCCTTTCCTTTTCTCATCGCCATCTCTACCGAAGGTAGAACTGTTTTATTTTCTTAGCCGATACAATGTAGTCCTAATAAGAATTCTTTATTATTTTTCTACTGAAATAAATATTTTGTTTATTAGTATTTGAATCTCGCGGTTTATTTTCTAAGTAACAATGTCTTCAAAAGGGAAGCCCGATCCATCGCCTCTGAGGAGAGTAATTCTCTTCCTAACAGTCTCGGCATCTTGCTCCGCAAAAGCGGAGGCTTCCGGATTCCCGGAGCAGGAGACAGGCTGCCTGGGGAGCCTTCGCCCTTCGTGCCCCTAGATGACTCCTAGGGCGCTAGGGGGGCTCTACCCCACCTGTCAGGCTCTTCTCTCTCCCCTTTACCCGGGGCAGAGATTTCCAAGCCGCCAGACAGCTGTTCTGGCGGCTTGGCAAGGAATCGGAGAGGCGCCCTAAAAAGAGCGTCGGCGATGCCGAAGACCAAACCCAGAAGCCTAGATACAGAAGAATCTTGACAGACTTGAACATTGGGCACTATCTAACAAAATGAAATTCAATGGTGAAAAAAGTAAGGTTCTACATTTAGGCAAGAACAAAATGCACAGGTACTTATATGTGGTACCTTGCTCAACAGGAGTAACTGTGAGAGGGACCTAGTGGACAACCATTTAAATATGAGCCAGCCATGTGCAGCAGCTGCCAAAAAAGCCAACACAGTTCTAGGCTGCATAAACAGAGGGATAGAATCAAGATCACGTGAAGTGTTAATACCACTTTATAATGCCTTGGTAAGGCCACACTTGGAATACTGCATTCAGTTTTGGTCGCCACAATGTAAAAAAGATGTTGAGACTCTGGAAAGAGTGCAGAGAAGAGCAACAAAGATGATTAGGGGACTGGAGACTAAAACATATGAAGAACGGTTGCAGGAACTGGGTATGTCTAGTTTAATGAAAAGAAGAACTAGGGGAGACATGATAGCAGTGTTCCAATATCTCAGGGGCTGCCACAAACAAGAGAGACTGAAGCTATTCTCCAAAGCACCTGACAGTAGGACAAGAAGCAATGGGTGGAAATTGATCAAGGAGAGAAGCAACTTAGAACTAAGGAGAAATTTCCTGACAGTTAGAACAATTACCCATATTTTTCGGCGTATAAGACGCACCTTAGTTTTTTGGGGCGGAAAATAGGGGGGGGGGGAAATCTGCCTACCAGGTATTCATCTGGCTAGCATCCTTAGTCTGGTCAGCTTCAGCACATTATTTTATCCCCTGGTTAGGGCTGAAAAAAACCTTCGGAGAGAGTAACAATGAAAGAGTCTGCAAGCCAGTAAGAGCTGGGAAGATCGTTACCACCTGGTTAGGGCTAGAACAAAACTTTTTCGGAGCAAGTAGAGCAATGAAAAAAACCCTGCAAAGACTTAGGGCTGGAAAAACATTCTTCGGAGAGAGTAACAATGAAAAAGCCTGCAAGGTAAGAGCTGGGAAGATCCTTAGCACCTAGTTAGGGCTGGGAAAAAAGCTTCGAAAAAGCTACATTCAGAGTATAAGACACACCCAAATTTTCAGCCACTTTTAGGGAGGAAAAAGGTGCGTCTTATACTCCGAAAAATACAGTAATCAGTGGAAAAACTTGACTCCAGAAGTTGTAAATGCTCCAACATTGGAAGTTTTTAAGAAGATGTTGGATAACCATTTGTCTGAAGTAGTGTAGGGTTTCCTGCCTGGGCAGGGGGTTGGACTAGAAGACCTCCAAGGTCCCTTCCAACTCTGTTATTCTAATTCTAATATATTATTCCAAGTTTTGTAGCTTCTTTCTCCACCAAACCAAGATTGCATGGCCAACATTTGGCCTCCAAATCATGGGTTTTACCCCAAATTCCTACAAATACCCCAAGGTAGACCAATAATTTTGGTTTGAACTATGAAGACATCAATACATCATTAATCCCCCATCCCATACTTTGCAGTTCCTATAGACAAGTGCTCTTTGTAGCCTGTGTCCCCAGAAGGATCCAACTTGGCTATAAGCCAGTCTCAGAAATTTCCACATCAGTCTTCCCATAAACACTTGCCCTTCCAATCTCTTGAATTTAAATTATTCACAGGCCTGCCTTCCTGGATTGGAATGACGAGAAGTGATGTCCAAGAGAAGTGTAAAGCTCCAATTATAGAAGACTGATCTGGAATCCAAGCATACATTCTAATTCATATTTAATTGGACAATGGGAAGATGTTTCCTGAAAGTTTCCCTCTGCTCAATGTTTCCAACCACTTTGCCCAAATGTCCTCTTCATTTCACATCTGAATGTTAATTAACTATAGTGATTGCTCAGTTACTGCCGACTCTTGTGGTTCAATAGACATCTTGTTGCCAGAACGGTCTGCTGGTAACTAATTGAGGTTCTGCCAGCAACTGCTTATGTCATCAGCAATAGCATCCAGTCGCCTAGCTGTCGGTCAGTTTCCTTACTAGTAAAGCAGATTTGGGCTGCAAAAATTAGTAGAACCTCTAGATGGCAGCAAACGGCTAGAGATTTTCATTCTCCTTGCTGCCATCTAGTGGACATTTAGATTTTTGTAGCCTAATATGGTTTAGATTTAGATTTTTAGATTTATTATTAGAGTTGGAAGGGACCTTGTAGGTCATCTAGTCCAACCCCCTGCTCAAGCAGGAGTTCCTACACCATTTGAGACAGATGGCAGTCCAGTCTCTCCTTGAAGGTCGCAAGGGTTGGGGCTCTCACAACCTCCACTGGCAAGCTGTTCCACTGGTTGATCGCTCTCACCGTCAGAAAGTTTCTCCTCACTTCCAGGTTGAATCTCTCCTTGGTCAGCTTCCATCCGTTATTCCTTGTTTGGCTTTCTGGTGCCATAGAGAACAGCCTGACCCCCTCCTCTCTGTGGCATCCCCTCAAGTATTGGAACACTGCTATCATGTTACCCCTGGTCCTTCTCTTCGCTAGACTGGCCAAGCTCAGTTCCTGCAACCACTCTTCGTATGTTTTATTTTCCAGACCCTTTATCATCCTGGTTGCTCTCTTCTGCACTTTCTCTAGGGTTTCAATGTCTTTTTTGTAGTGTGGTGACCAAAACTGGATTCAGTATTCTAGGTGTGGTCTGACCAAGGCTTTATAGAGTGGTACTAGTACCTCTCTGGTCCTTGATTGTATCCCTCTATTTATGCAGCTCAGGACTGCGTTGGCCTTTTTGGCTGCTGCTGCACACTGCTGGCTCATATTTAGTTGGCTGTCTACCAGGACTCCGAGATCCCTCTCGCAATCGCTGCTATTGAGTGTGGTTTCACCCAGTTTGTATGTGTATTTTTGATTCTTCTTGCCTAGGTGCAAAATGTTACTTTTCTCTGTGTTAAATTTCATTTTATTGGTTTGGGCCCAGTGTTCGAGTCTGTCGAGGTCCCTATGGATTTTGAGTCTGTCCTCTGGGGTGTTTGCTACTCCCGCCACCTTGGTGTCATCTGCAAATTTGGTTAGTTCTCCTGCTATTCCCTCATCTAGGTCATTTATAAAGATATTGAAGAGTACTGGGCCTAGGACGGAACCTTGTGGTACCCCACTGCTTACTTCTCTCCATGTGGACTTAGAGCCATTGAGGACTACTCACTGGGTATGGTTGGTCAGCCAATTGTTAATCCATCTGGTTGTGTAGCTGTCTATCCTGCTTTTTTCTAGCTTATGAAGGAGTAGGTTGTGGTCTACTTTGTCAAATGCTTATTGCCATAGACTAGGCCCCCATTGGATTATTTGTGTATGTATGTGTGTGTGTGTTTGTGATTGCCCATCAGCATTTGCTTCTTGGAGCTCTTGCAAGCCTGTGACATTGGAGACCATGATTAGCTGGCTTGTCTGTTGCCTTCAGTTTTCAAAAGCAGCAATGCTTGCCATGATGGGCTAAAATCAGATACGTAGAGATTCTCAGATATGTAGAGATTCTCGGTCATCCAGGTCATGGTTGTCCCAAAGGTGCTTTTTCAGGAGGCAACTGGACTTTCTTTTTTTTTTTCTGTTGAAGATGTTTTGCTTCTCATTCAAGAAGCTTCTTCAGGTCTCACAGGATAGTGGGGAATGGAAGGATTTATATTCCTTGCAGACAGCTGGTAATCTGCATCCTTTTAGAGCAGGGGTCCTCAAACTTTTTAAACAGGGGGCCAATCCATGGTCCCTCAGACTGTTGGGGGGCCGGACCGGCTGGGTGGGCGTGGCTAGGTCATGTGACTAGGTGGGCGTGATCAATTTAACAGTCCATTAAATAATGCACACAAATTAAACTTTAATTTGTTTTGCTCATGGGGGTGTTTTATTTGCTTTTGTTTGCATGTTGCTCTTTTGGTTGACTTTTCTTTTTACTGGATTGTTTTTTCAGTTGTTTAGGAGTCTAGTGGTCCACTTCAAAAAACTCAGTTTTGCAACAATTCTTCTCAGCCCCAAGGAGCTTCAGAAATCTCCCTCTCCCTCTCCCTCTCCCTCTCCCTCTCCCTCTCCCTCTCTTTCTCTTTCTCTCTCTCTCTCTCTTCCTCTCTGTCTCTGTCTCTGTCTCTGTCTCTGTCTCTGTCTCTGTCTCTGTCTCTGTCTCTGTCTCTGTCTCTGTCTCTGTCTCTGTCTCTGTCTCTGTCTCTGTCTCTCTCTCTCTCTCTCTCTCTGTGTGTGTGTGTGTGTGTGTGTCTCTCTATCTTCTGGAGGCGGGGGAGGTGAAAAAAAGGCTGTTTTCAGCCATTTTGTTTGCCTCCTGGGGCATCTGTGCACCCCGTTTTTCACTTCCCCCACCTCCAGCAGCATTCTGCAGGCCAAAAACAGGCAAAAATGGCCCATTTTTTGGCCTCCTGGGGCGTCTGTGCACCCCGTTTTTTACCTCCCCCGCCTCCAGAATGTCTCTGCAGGCCAAAATTGTTGGCCTTAACTTTCAGTTCCAGCCCACAGGGCTCGCAAAGGTAAGTCCTGTGCTCGGTCAAAGGGTGGGGTGGGCAGGGCAATGTGGGCGGGGCAGCCTTGTGGTCCTGTGCGGGCCGGATTAATGGCTTCGGCGGGCCACATGTGGCCCGCGGGCCGTAGTTTGAGGACCCATATTTTAGAGGGTCGTTGAAGCACTTAAAGGTTTATCTGTGTCCTCAGGGTCACCTGAGTAGTGCTCCTGGTTGCTGCAATTTTTCTGCAATTTTTCCCCTGAAAATCCATTCATATTCCCACACCATTCAAAGGGTGTTCATCCCAAATTGTATAGCTAAAAGTCTGTAGAGATTCTCAATCATCCAGGTCATGGTTGTCCCGAAGGTGCTTTTTCAGGAGGCAACTGGACTTTCTGGTTTTTTCTTTGAAGACATTTTGCTTCTCATCCAAGAAGCTTCTTCAGCTCTGCAATGCCTCCTTTATGATTTGTGGACATGGCTGGTTCAGGAATTCTGGGAGTTGCAGTCCACAAGTCATAAAAGTGCCTTCGTTCTCTACCCCTGGGCTAAATCAAGAAGGGCCTATAAAGCCTAGAACTCTTTGGGCTAATGTAAAGTGACCAGATTTTTTTTTTTAAGCGGGACACCGACGGGGGGCGGGGCCGCCTGGACACCGGGTTTTGCCCTCTGCGCATGCGCAGAACGCTGCGCATGCGCAGAGGGCAAAAGACTGCTAATGTCGTTTCACAAGAGCCGTTCGCGTGCAGGGCAGTTTATAAATAGCGGCCGCCAGGTAGGGAGCCGGCCGGGGTTGCGCAGGGCTGGGGGAGGCTCGCTAGCCCGGCAGCTCCGGCCGCAGGAAAGAGTGGGGGGGGTGCCGTACTGGGAAGGGCCAGCAGTCGCCGCCGCCTGAGAGGGCCACCCCCCCCGCCCGCCCGCCCGCTTCGCTGCAGGGGACGCTGCACTGGATCCCGAGTCGCGCCGGCTCTCCCGCGGCCACGATGCCCGCCGACCTGATGGAGAAGAGCTCCTCCTCGCCCGCGGCGGCCATCCCGGCCAGCACCGGAGGAGTCAACGCAGGACGCCCGCCCGCCGCCCACGGCCGGCCCGAGCTGAGAGGCTTGCTGCTGCTGCTGCTGCTGCTGCGGCTGGGCCCCCAGTCCCGGCGGCGGGAAGGCTGCGGCGGCGGCCCCAGCCTGCTGAGCCAGCGCCGGCCCGAGGGCCATGGATGCGACTCCTTCGCTCGGGCCGCCCCGCCCACCGCGACGCCGGCCTTTTCAAGAGGGCGGGGCTGCATCAGGCGCCTCTCCACCGTGTCCTTCACCGCCCAGCAGGCTGGGGCCGCCGCCACAGCCTTCCCGCCGCCGGGACTGGGGGCCCAGCCGCAGCAGCAGCAGCAGCAGGCCTCTCAGCTCGGGCCGGCCGTGGGCGGCGGGCGGGCGTCCTGCGTTGACTCCTCCGGTGCTGGCCGGGATGGCCGTCGCGGGCGAGGAGGAGCTCTTCTCCATCAGGTCGGCGGGCATCGTGGCCGCGGGAGAGCCGGCGCGACTCGGGATCCGGTGCAGCGTCCCCTGCAGCAAAGCGGGCGGGCGGGCGGGCGGGGGGGTGGCCCCCTCAGGCGGCGGCGACTGCTGGCCCTTCCCAGTACGGCACCCCCCCCGCTCTTTCCTGCGGCCAGAGCTGCCGGGCTAGCGAGCCTCCCCCAGCCCTGCGCAACCCCGGCCGGCTCCCTACCTGGCGGCCGCTATTTATAAACTGCCCTGCACGCGAACGGCTCTTGTGAAACTTGCCAAACTTGTGAAGAGCCCTTGCAAAGCCGTGCCCGCCAAAAATTGTATTTGTCTTTCGCCCCCCATGAGCCGTGGCCGGCCGTCCCTGCAGGGGAGAGCCCGCCCCCCAGCCCTCCCTCGCCCCTTTCAAAAAATCAGGACTTTTTAGAGGACGGGCGGGACGCAGGACAAATCATTAAAAAGCGGGTCTGTCCCGCCAAAATCGGGGTAGCGAGCCTCCCCCAGCCCTGCGCAACCCCGGCCGGCTCCCTACCTGGCGGCCGCTATTTATAAACTGCCCTGCACGCGAACGGCTCTTGTGAAACTTGCCAAACTTGTGAAGAGCCCTTGCAAAGCCGTGCCCGCCAAAAATTGTATTTGTCTTTCGCCCCCCATGAGCCGTGGCCGGCCGTCCCTGCAGGGGAGAGCCCGCCCCCCAGCCCTCCCTCGCCCCTTTCAAAAAATCAGGACTTTTTAGAGGACGGGCGGGACGCAGGACAAATCATTAAAAAGCGGGTCTGTCCCGCCAAAATCGGGACGTCTGGTCACCTTAGGCTAATGTCAAGAGAGCCACTGGAATTATTTCTCTGTTCCTCTTTTTATTACCATTTTTCTGCAATAAATTTTTTTTTTAAAAGGAAGTACTAGTGAAAAAAGGATGGAAGGCAGTGATGTCTGGACCCCACAATAAAATTCTGTGGAGAACAAAGTGCATTTGCTCAATAAAAATCCTATTTCGAAGGTGTTGCAATATTATTTTATATGTATACAATATTTTTATAACAAAATGTATTGTATTTGCTCTTTGATTCACTTTTTCTTTAATCCACATGTGAAGATGTATTTAGCTTGTTTGCTGTAAACTAACACATTGTTTTAGGGTCAGGCACAGAGATACGTGACACTCCTTTTGCATTCCTCAAAAGTTCACATACTGACCCATCAGCCTACGTGCGAGAAGGCCCAGCACGGGTTTCCCCCGTGTCTGGAAAATATCAACTGATAAGCACCTCAAACGGACATTGGAATGCGAGCTGTGCCTGACAGATACCAATTAGTGAGCATGCATCCATCATCCCCCTCCATACCTGTCTCCCACCCTTTCCCCCCTGTAATGGGGCTGAGCTTTTGCCACGCTATAACATCATTATTGGATTAAGTTCATCATGTGTGTTTTGATGTAATAATGTCCATCCTTCCTTTGTTTGGACCTAATAAAAGACAGTACCCGAGTCTCACTCGGGGCCGTTCATCCCGAGGAAAAACTGTCCGTTGTCTTTCTTCCTATTTGGTTAAGAGTCATGAACGGCCCACCAGAAGCGCAACGTCGCAGAAGGACCCAGGTTCATTCCAGGGGTATAATTTCTTCAAAATTATTTATACAATGGGGCAAATTCATGCAGGCTGTAAAGAAGAATGGGGCTTCCTTCATTTGTCATTTGTAAACTATTGCTTATCTCGACAAATGAATTCAGTAATTATGACTAACACTGCAAATCAAAGCACATTGCTTCTTAAATTAAAAAAACCTAAAGAGAAAGCTGTCAGCCTATAAATCCACAAAGTTAATCCAGTGAATGTGAATAAATTTTACTAAGCCAGTTACATTTTATCTTTAATATTTCAGAATCAAGAATATCTAAAAATCGTTTGACTAGGCCTGCAAAATACCCAGGTTCTTCTCATAGGCTGGATTCACATATTACCCAAAGTCATAATGAGTTTCCTTTGGTTTGGTTTGGTTTGGGAAAATGTGAGAATCAAGCCATCATGGTTAATTCGAGTCATGTTTTGTGAATTCCACCATTATGAGCTACAGTGGCGCAGTGGTTAGAGTGCAGTACTGCAGGCTACTTCTGCTGCCTGCCGGCTGCCTGCAGTTTGGCAGTTCAAATCTCACCAGGCTCAAGGTTGACTCAGCCTTCCATCCTTCTGAGGTCGGTAAAATGAGGACCCAGATTGTTGGGGGAAATATGCTGACTCTGTAACCCGCTTAGAGAGGGCTGTGAAAGCACTGTGAAGCGGTATATAAGTCTAAGTGCTATTGCTATTATGGTTTACAAATCGCATATAATTTATATAGCTAGTTCATGGTATTTTTTTAATTGACTGTGTGTTGACAAGCCATAGATTTTTTTTTAATTCAAAAAGTTTTATTAGTACAAAATACAAACATTTTTCTCTTTTTCTCCCCCCCCTCTCCAACCTTCCTCCCTCTCTCTTAATTTAATGATGGGGAAATAATGGGCAATAGACCTTGGATATGAATTTTTGGCTCAAAATGATTTCCTTCCTCCCTTCCTCCCTTCCTCCCTTCCTCCCTTCCTCCCTCCCTCCCTCCCTCCCTTCCTCCCTTCCTCCCTCCCTCCCTTCCTTCCTCCCTCCCTCCCTCCCCTCCCCTTCCTTACTTCCTCCCTTCCTCCCTTCCTCCCTCCCTCCCTTCCACCCTTCCTCCCTTCCTCCCTCCCCTCCCCTTCCTCCCTCCCTCTCTCCCCACTTCCTCCCTCTCTCTTAATTTAATGATGGGGAAATAATGGGCAATTGACCTTGGATATGAATTTTTTGCTCAAAATGATTTCCTCCCTCCCTTCCTCCCTTCCACCCTTCCTCCCTTCCTCCCTTCCTCCCTCCCCTCCCCTTCCCCCCTCCCTCCCTCCCTCCCTCTCTCTTAATTTAATGATGGGGAAATAATGGGCAATAGACCTTGGATATGAATTTTTTGCTCAAAATGATTTCCTTCCTCCCTCCCTCCCCTCCCCTCCCCTCCCCTCCCCTCCCCTCCCCTTCCTTCCTTCCTTCCTTCTCTCCCTCCCTCCCTCCCTCTCTCTCCCCTTTCCTTCCTTCCTTCCTTCCATCCTTCCTCCCTTCCTCCCTCCCCTCCCCTCCCCTCCCCTCCCCTCCCCTTCCTTCCTTCCTTCCTCCCTTCCTTCCTCCCTTCCTCCCTCCCTTCCTCCCTCCCTCCCTTCCTTCCTTCCTTCCTTCCTTCCTTCCTTCCTTCCTTCCTTCCTTCCTTCCTTCCTTCCTTCCTTCCTTCCCTCCCTCCCTCCCTCCCCTCCCCTCCCCTTCCTTCCCTCCCTCCCTCCCTCCCCTCCCCTCCCCTTCCTCCCTCCCTCCCTCCCTCCCTCCCTTCCTCCCTTCCTCTCTCTCCCCCCTTCCTCCCTCTCTCTTAATTTATTGATGGGGAAATAATGGGCAATAGACCTTGGATATGAATTTTTTGCTCAAAATGATTTCCTTCCTCCCTTCCTTCCCTCCCTCCCTCCCTCCCTCCCTCCCTCCCTCCCCCCTCCCTCCCTCTCTCTTAATTTAATGAGGGGGAAATAATGGGAAATAGACCTTTGATATGAATTTTTTGCTCAAAATGATTTCCTTCCTCCCTTCCTTCCCTCCCTCCCTTCCTCCCTCCCTTCCTTCCTCCCTCCCTCCCTCCCTTCCTTCCTCCCCCCCTCCCTCCCTCCCTCCCTCCCCTCCCCTCCCCTCCCCTTCCTTCCTCCCTTCCTCCCTTCCTTCCTTCCCTCCCTCCCTCCCTCACTTCCTCCCATGCTCTCTCTTCCCCCTTCCTCCCTCTCTCTTCATTTAATGATGGGGAAATAATGGGCAATAGACCTTGGATATGAATTTTTTGCTCAAAATGATTTCCTTCTTCCCTTCCTCCCTTCCTCCCTCCCTTCCTCCCTCCCTTCCTTCCCTCCCACCCTCCCTCCCTCCCTTCCTCCCTTCCTCCCTTCCTCCATTCCTCCCTTCCTCTCTCTCCCCCTTCCTCCCTCTCTCTTAATTTATTGGTGGGGAAATAATGGGCAATAGACCTTGGATATGAATTTTTTGCTCAAAATGATTTCCTTCCTCCCTTCCTTCCCTCCCTCCCTTCCTCCCTCCCTTCCTTCCTCCCTCCCTCCCTCCCTCCCTTCCTTCCTCCCCCCCTCCCTCCCTCCCTCCCTCCCCTCCCCTCCCCTCCCCTTCCTTCCTCCCTTCCTCCCTTCCTTCCTTCCCTCCCTCCCTCCCTCACTTCCTCCCATGCTCTCTCTTCCCCCTTCCTCCCTCTCTCTTCATTTAATGATGGGGAAATAATGGGCAATAGACCTTGGATATGAATTTTTTGCTCAAAATGATTTCCTCCCTCCCTCCCCTCCTCTCCCCTCCCCTCCCCTTCCTTCCCTCCCTCCCCTCCCCTCCCTCTCTCCCCCTCTTCCTCCCTCTCTCTTAATTAATTGATGGGGAAATAATGGGCAATAGACCTTGGATATGAATTTTTTGCTCAAAATGATTTCCTCCCTCCCCTCCCCTCCCCTCCCCTTCCTTCCTTCCTCCCCTCCCTCCCTCCCTCCCTCCCCTCCCCTTCCTTCCTTCCTTCCTTCCTTCCTTCCCTCCCTCCCTCCCTCCCCTCCCCTCCCCTCCCCTTCCTCCCTTCCTCCCTTCCTCTCTCTCCCCCTTCCTCCCTCTCTCTTAATTTATTGATGGGGAAATAATGGGCACTAGACCTTGGATATGAATTTTTTGCTCAAAATGATTTCCTCCCTCCCTCCCCTCCTCTCCCCTCCCCTCCCCTTCCTTCCCTCCCTCCCCTCCCCTCCCTCTCTCCCCCTCTTCCTCCCTCTCTCTTAATTAATTGATGGGGAAATAATGGGCACTAGACCTTGGATATGAATTTTTTGCTCAAAATGATTTCCTCCCTCCCTCCCCTCCCCTCCCCTCTCCTCCCCTCCCCTCCCCTCCCTTCCTTCCTTTCTTCCTTCCCTCCCTCCCTCCCTCCCTCCCTCCCCTCCCCTCCCTCTCTCCCCCTCTTCCTCCCTCTCTCTTAATTTATTGATGGGGAAATAATAGGCAATAGACCTTGGATATGAATTTTTTGCTCAAAATGATTTCCTTCCTCCCTTCCTCCCTTCCTCCCTTCCTCCCTTCCTCCCTTCCTCCCTTCCTTCCCTCCCTCCCTCTCTCCCTCCCATCCTCCCATGCTCTCTCTCCCCCCTTCCTCCCTCTCTCTTAATTTATTGATGGGGAAATAATGGGCAATAGACCTTGGATATGAATTTTTTGCTCAAAATGATTTCCTTCCTCCCTTCCTTCCATCCCTCCCTTCCTTCCATCCCTCCCTTCCTCCCTCCCTTCCTTCCTCCCTCCCTTCCTTCCTTCCTTCCTCCCTCCCTCCCTCCCTCCATCCCTCCTTCCCTCCCTCCCTCCCCTCCCCTCCCCTTCCTTCCTTCTTTCCCTCCCTCCCTCCCCTCCCCTCCCTCTCTCCCCCTCTTCCCCCTTCCTCCCTCTCTCTTAATTTAATGATGGGGAAATAATGGGCAATTGACCTTGGATATGAATTTTTTGCTCAAAATGATTTCCATCTTCCCTTCCTCCCTCCCTCCCTCCCTCCCTCCCTCCCTCCCTCCCTCCCTCCCTTCCCTCCCTCCCTTCCTCCCTTCCTCTCTCTCCCCCTTCCTCCCTCCCCTCCCCTTCCTCCCTCCCTCTCTACCCACTTCCTCCCTCTCTCTTAATTTATTGATGGGGAAATAATGGGCAATAGACCTTGGATATGAATTTTTTGCTCAAAATGATTTCCTTCCTCCCTCCCTCCCTCCCTCCCTCCCTCCCTCCCTTCCTCCCTTCCCTCCCTTCGTCCCTCCCTCTCTCCCCCCTTCCTTCCTCTCTCTTAATTAATTGATGGGGAAATAATGGGCACTAGACCTTGGATATGAATTTTTGGCTCAAAATGATTTCCTTCCTCCCTCCCTTCCTCCCTTCTTCCCTTCCTCCCTTCTTCCCTTCCTCCCTTCCTCCCTTCCTCCCTTCCACCCTCCCTCCCTTCCTCCCTTCCTCCCTTCCCTCCCTTCGTCCCTCCCTCTCTCCCCCCTTCCTTCCTCTCTCTTAATTAATTGATGGGGAAATAATGGGCACTAGACCTTGGATATGAATTTTTGGCTCAAAATGATTTCCTTCCTCCCTCCCTTCCTCCCTTCTTCCCTTCCTCCCTTCTTCCCTTCCTCCCTTCCTCCCTTCCTCCCTTCCTCCCTTCCTTCCTTCCCTCCCTCCCTCCCTCCCTTCCTCCCATGCTCTCTCTCCCCCCTTCCTCCCTCTCTCTTAATTTATTGATGGGGAAATAATGGGCAATAGACCTTGGATATGAATTTTTTGCTCAAAATGATTTCCTTCCTCCCTTCCTTCCATCCCTCCCTTCCTTCCATCCCTCCCTTCCTCCCTCCCTTCCTTCCTTCCTCCCTCCCTCCCTTCCTTCCTTCCTTCCTCCCTCCCTCCCTCCCTCCCCTCCCCTTCCTTCCTTCCTTCCCTCCCTCCCTCCCCTCCCTCTCTCCCCCTCTTCCCCCTTCCTCCCTCTCTCTTAATTTAATGATGGGGAAATAATGGGCAATTGACCTTGGATATGAATTTTTTGCTCAAAATGATTTTCTCCCTCCCTCCCTCCCTCCCTCCCTCCCTCCCTTCCTCCCTTCCTCCCTTCCTCTCTCTCCCCCTTCCTCCCTCCCCTCCCCTTCCTCCCTCCCTCTCTACCCCCTTCCTCCCTCTCTCTTAATTTAATGATGGGGAAATAATGGGCAATAGACCTTGGATATGAATTTTTTGCTCAAAATGATTTCCTTCTTCCCTTCCTCCCTCCCTCCCTTCCTTCCTCCCTCCCTTCCTTCCCTCCCTCCCTCCCTCCCTCCCTCCCTCCCTTCCTCCCTTCCTCCCTTCCTCCCTTCCTCCCTTCCTCCCTTCCTCCCTTCCTCTCTCTCCTCCTTCCTCCCTCTCTCTTAATTTATTGATGGGGAAATAATGGGCAATAGACCTTGGATATGAATTTTTTGCTCAAAATGATTTCCTCGCTCCCTCCCCTCCCCTCCCCTCCCCTCCCCTTCCTTCCTTCCTTCCTTCCTTCCTTCCTTCCTTCCTTCCTTCCTTCCTTCCTTCCTTCCTTCCTCCCTTCCTTCCTCCCCTCCCTCCCTCCCTCCCCTCCCCTCCCTTCACCTTCCTTCCTTCCTTCCTTCCTTCCTTCCTTCCCTCCCTCCCCCCTCCCCTCCCCTCCCTCCCTCCCTTCCTCCCTTCCTCCCTTCCTCTCTCTCCCCCTTCCTCCCTCTCTCTTAATTTATTGATGGGGAAATAATGGGCAATAGACCTTGGATATGAATTTTTTGCTCAAAATGATTTCCTCCCTCCCTCCCCTCCCCTCCCCTCCCTTCCTTCCTTCCTTCCTTCCTCCCCTCCCCCCTCCCCTCCCCTCCCCTTCCTCCCTCCCTTCCTTCCTTCCCTCCCTCCCTCCATTCCTCCCTTCCTCCCTTCCTCTCTCTCCCCCTTCCTCCCTCCCTCTTAATTTATTGATGGGGAAATAATGGGCAATAGACCTTGGATATGAATTTTTTGCTCAAAATGATTTCCTTCCTTCCTCCCTCCCTCCCTCCCTCCCTCCCCTCCCCTCCCCTCCCCTCCCCTCCCCTTCCCTTCCTTCCTTCCCTCCCTCCCTCCACTCCCCTCCCTCTCTCCCACTCTTCCCCCTTCCTACCTCTCTCTTAATTTAATGATGGGGAAATAATGGGCAATTGACCTTGGATATGAATTTTTTGCTCAAAATGATTTCCTTCTTCCCTTCCTCCCTCCCTCCCTTCCTCCCTTCCTCCCTTCCTCTCTCTCCCCCTTCCTCCCTCCCCTCCCCTTCCTCCCTCCCTCTCTACCCACTTCCTGCCTCTCTCTTAATTTAATGATGGGGAAATAATGGGCAATAGACCTTGGATATGAATTTTTTGCTCAAAATGATTTCCTTCTTCCCTTCCTCCCTCCCTCCCTCCCTTCCTCCCTCCCTTCCTTCCTTCCCTCCCTCCCTCCCTCCCTTCCTCCCTTCCTCCCTTCCTCCCTTCCTCCCTTCCTCTCTCTCCCCCTTCCTCCCTCTCTCTTAATTTATTGATGGGGAAATAATGGGCAATAGACCTTGGATATGAATTTTTTGCTCAAAATGATTTCCTCCCTCCCTCCCCTCCCCTCCCCTCCCCTTCCTTCCTTCCTTCCTTCCTTCCTTCCTTCCTCCCCTCCCTCCCTCCCTCCCCTCCATTCCCCTTCCTTCCTTCCTTCCTTCCTTCCTTCCCTCCCTCCCCCCCTCCCCTCCCCTCCCCTTCCTCCCTCCCTTCCTTCCTTCCATCCCTCCCCTCTTCCTCCCTTCCTCCCTTCCTCTCTCTCCCCCTTCCTCCCTCTCTCTTAATTTATTGATGGGGAAATAATGGGCACTAGACCTTGGATATGAATTTTTTGCTCAAAATGATTTCCTTCCTTCCTCCCTCCCTCCCTCCCCTCCCCTCCCCTCCCCTCCCCTTCCTTCCTTCCTTCCTTCCTTCCTCCCCTCCCTCCCTCCCTCCCCTCCCCTCCTTCCTTCCTTCCTTCCCTCCCTCCCTCCCCTCCCCATCCCTCCCCTCCCCTTCCTTCCTTCCTTCCTTCCCTCCCTCCCCTCCCCTCCCTCTCTCCCCCTCTTCCCCCTTCCTCCCTCTCTCTTAATTTAATGATTGGGAAATAATGGGCAATAGACCTTGGATATGAATTTTTTGCTCAAAATGATTTCCTTCTTCCCTTCCTCCCTCCCTCCCTTCCTCCCTCCCTTCCTTCCCCTTCCTTCCTTCCTTCCTTCCTTCCCTCCCTCCCTCCCCTCCCCTCCCTCTCTCCCCCTCTTCCCATTCCTCCCTCTCTCTTAATTTAATGATGGGGAAATAATGGGCAATAGACCTTGGATATGAATTTTTTGCTCAAAATGATTTCCTCCCTTCCTCCCTTCCTCCCTTTCTCCCTTCCTCCCTTCCTCCCTTCCTTCCTCCCTTCCTCCCTTCCTTCCTCCCTTCCTCCCTTCCCTCCCTCCCTCCCTCTCTCCCCCCTCCCTCCCTCTCTCTTAATTAATTGATGGGGAAATGATGGGCACTAGACCTTGGATATGAATTTTTTGCTCAAAATGATTTCCTCCCTTCCTCCCTTCCTCCCTTCCTCCCTTCCTCCCTTCCTCCCTTCCTTCCTCCCTTCCTCCCTTCCTTCCTCCCTTCCTCCCTTCCCTCCCTCCCTCCCTCTCTCCCCCCTCCCTCCCTCTCTCTTAATTAATTGATGGGGAAATGATGGGCACTAGACCTTGGATATGAATTTTTGTCTCAAAATGATTTCCTTCCTTCCTCCCTCCCTCCCCTCCCCTTCCTTCCTTCCTTCCTTCCCTCCCTCCCTCCCTCTCTCCCCCCTTCCTCCCTCTCTCTTAATTAATTGATGGGGAAATGATGGGCACTAGACCTTGGATATGAATTTTTGTCTCAAAATGATTTCCTTCCTTCCTCCCTCCCTCCCCTCCCCTTCCTTCCTTCCTTCCTTCCCTCCCTCCCTCCCTCTCTCCCCCCTTCCTCCCTCTCTCTTAATTAATTGATGGGGAAATAATGGGCACTAGACATTGGATATGAATTTTTTGCTCAAAATGATTTCCTTCCTCCCTTCCTCCCTTCCTCCCTTCCTCCCTTCCTCCCTTCCTCCCTTCCTCCCTTCCTCCCTTCCTCCCTTCCTCCCTTCCTCCCTTCCCTCCCTCTCTCCCCCCTTCCTCCCTCTCTCTTAATTAATTGATGGGGAAATAATGGGCACTAGACCTTGGATATGAATTTTTTGCTCAAAATGATTTCCTCCCTCCCTCCCCTCCCCTCCCCTCCCCTCCCCTCCCCTCCCCTTCCTTCCTTCCTTCCTTCCTTTCCTCCCTCCCTCCCCCTCTTCCTCCCTCTCTCTTAATTTATTGATGGGGAAATAATGGGCAATTGACCTTGGATATGAATTTTTTGCTCAAAATGATTTCCTTCCTTCCTTATTTATTTATTTATTTTATTTATTTATTTGTTTAAATGGATTTCTATGCCGCCCAACTCCCGGGGGACTCTGGGCGGCTCACAACATATCAGAATCCATTCCACAGTGTAAGAAATACAATAATTAAAAAGTACAATAATTAAAAAGAGTATCTCACATTCACAATCATATCTAGTCTAGTTGGTCTCATTTTCACCCCGCCTGCCGGAAGAGCCAAGTTTTTTTTGCTTTACGGAAGGCCAGCAGGGTGGGGATAGTCCTGATCTCTGGGGGAAGCTGGTTCCACAGGGAGGGAGCTCCCACAGAGAAGGCTCTCCCCCTCAGCCCCGCCAACCGACATTGCTTGGTCGATGGGACCTGGAGGAGGCCAACTCTGTGGGCCCTGACTGGTCGTAGGGAGATATGCGGCAGAATGCGGTCCCGAAGGTAACCTGGCCCTGAGCCATGTAGGGCTTTAAAGGTTAAAACCAACACCTTAAATTGGATCCGGAGACTAATGGGCAGCCAATGCAGCTGGCGGAGGAGCGGTGTTACGTGGGTGTATCTGGGTATACCCACTTCAGCTCGCACAGCTGCATTTTGCACCAATTGCAGTCGCCGGACACTCTTCAAGGGTAGCCCCATGTAGAGCGCATTGCAGTAATCCAGCCGGGAGGTGATAAGGGCGTGAGTGACTGTGAGAAGTGCCTCCTTCTCCAAGTAGGGTCGCAATTGGTGCACAAGACGTACCTGTGCAAAGGTCCCCCTAGCCACAGCTGAAAGATGTTGTTCCAATTTTAGCTGTGGGTCTAGGAGGACACCCAAATTGCGGACCCGTTCTGAGGGAGCTAATTTCTCCCCCCCAAGAACCAAGGAGGGACAATTGGTCAAGTCCTTAGGAGGCAATATCCACAGCCACTCAGTCTTGTCAGGGTTAAGTTTTAGCCGGTTCATCCCCATCCAGACCCTAACATCATCCAGGCAGCGGCCCATTACGTCCACGGCTTCCCTGAATTGAGACGGGGTGGAGATGTACAACTGGGTATCATCAGCGTACTGCTGATACCTCACCCCATGTCGTCGGATGATCTCACCCAGTGGCTTCATGTAGATGTTAAACAGGATGGGCGAGAGGACCAAGCCCTACGGCACCCCACATAGTAGGGGCCTAGGGCTCGACCTCTGCCCCCCTGTCAACACCGACTGCGTACTGTCAGAGAGGAAGGAGGAGAACCACTGCAAAACAGTGCCTCCCACCCCCACCTCTCCGAGTCGACGCAGAAGGATACCATGGTCAATGGTATCGAAGGCCGCTGAGAGGTCAAGTAGCACCAGGATAGAGGAATAACCCCCATCCCAGGCTCACCAGAGATCATCCATCAGGGTGACCAAAGCCGTTTCCGTACTGTAGCTGCGCCTGAAACCTGATTGAAAGGGATCCAGAAAATCAGTGTCATCCAACTGCCGTAGGAGCTGGAGCGCCACCACTTTCTCAACAACCTTCCCCGCAAAGGGAAGGTTGGAGACTGGACGAAAGTTCTTTAAAACCGCCGAGTCCAGGGAAGGCTTCTTGAGGAGGGGTCTCACCACCGCAGCTTTTAAGGGCTGCGGGACGGACCCCTCTCTCAAAGAAGCGTTGACCAACGCCTGGAGCCAGCCGCGTGAAACCTCCCTGGTGGCCGAAACCAACCAGGAAGGGCACGGGTCCAATAAACAAGTGGCAGAGCTCATCGCTCCTATGGCCTTGTCTACATCCTCAGGAGTCACCGGTTCAAACCTATCCCATATAACCGGACTAAGGCCTGCCCCAGTCATCTCGGCCTGTACTGCCCAATCGGAGTCCAGGTCTGTCCGAATCTGAGTGACTTTGTCCGCCAGAAACCGAGAAAATTCCTCAGCTCTACCCTGCAAGGGATCTTCGCCTTCCTCCTTAGCAAGAAGGGTGCGGGTCACCCTAAACAGGGCGGCTGGGCGGGAGTCAGCGGACGCAATAAGAGCGGAAAAATGCAAACATTTTGCCGCCCGTATCGCCACTAAGTAAGACTTAATGAAAGTTCTTAAAAGTGTCCGGTCAGACTCAGCTTTACTAGATCTCCATCGTCGCTCTAGGCGTCTCTTGTGGCGCTTCATCTCCCGGAGTTCCTCAGTAAACCAAGGAGCCCTCCTGGATCCGCTTCCACGGAGAGGTCGCAAAGGCGCAATCCGATCCAGAGCCCCCGCTGCTGCCTGATTCCAGGCCGCAACCAGAGACTCGGATGAACTGTGTACCAGGGATTCAGGTATTTCCCCAAGTTCCCTCTGGAATCCCTCGGGTTCCATTAGGCGCCTGGGGCGGAACCACTTAATCGGTCCCGCCTCCTTGCGGTGGAGGAGTGGTGCCATGAAATCCAACCTCAGAAGGAAATGATCTGACCACGACAAGGGTACTGTGACTAAACCCCTCAGCCTCAGATAATCTCTCCACTGCCCCGAGAGAAACACAAGGTCAAGCGTGTGACCACCCTCATGAGTCGGACCCTGAACTACTTGGGTCAGATCCATGGTTGTCATGGAAGCCATGAACTCCTGGACTGCCCCCGAGGCTTCGCTGGGCGATGGCAGATTAAAGTCCCCCAGCACCATCAACCTGGGGAACTCAATCGCCAGCCCTGCAACCGCCTCGAGCAGAACAGGCAGGGCCTTTGCAACGCAGCTAGGAGGCAGGTACGTTAGCAAAAGGCCCACCTGAACCCCTAAGTCCAACTTCAGAAGGAGCGTCTCACACCCAACAATCTCCGGGGCAGGGCTCCTTCGAGGACAAAGATTCTGGCGAGTTATAATAGCCACTCCTCCACCCCTTCCCTTGGGTCGCGGCTGATCTCCGAGAGGGGCATATCTCCGAGAGGGGCACCCCCCCTCCTGGCCCAGCCAGGTCTCGGTAATGCATGCCAGGTCAGCCCCCTCTTCTAGGATTAAATCCCAGATAAGGGGGGCCTTGTTGGTAATCGACCTGGCATTTAACAGCAGCAGCTTGAGCCCAGGGCCCTGACATCCCCGGTTACCAGGCACTCGGGCTGAGCTAGGTGGAACCAAACCAGAGGGGCCAGAACAAGGAATTGCTTGCAAACAGCGAATTCTCGTTCCCCGAGAGCAGCCTACCCCTCTGCTCCCGCCATACCTGCCTCTCCCCGTTATGACCGTAATGCTCCTACTCCCCGTCGCCCCCAGAGGCCCCCTCCCCCCGCTGGTCCCCCATTCTCCCAGCAGGCCATGCATACCATGCATACTGAGCCTGGGGGTGGGCCAAAACCCCCCTCCGCTTCTGTTTCCACACTCAGCAGAGGGGGGCAGGGTCCAACCAATGCAATACACTGGAAGACATCAAATTAGAGAAGATTGCTTTGTAGAGTGAAATAAAAAAAATGGATGTGACCAAATAGTTTTCTTAAAAAAAGAAATTGAAGAAATCTTATGAAAGCACACTCTTCATTTGTATTGGGGATCATGATACTAGCAATGTGTAGATTCTAGAGATGTATAAGCTAGAGATGTTAATCTAACAGTGACACAATGGATAATGTGTAGGAGTTATAAAGGATTTGTGGAACTGATAACAGGTATCTTGCAAGGCTCAGAAGTTGATAGGATACTCCATGTTTGTCTAACTCAACAGTACAGCACTCAAAATAAATATATATATATATATTAGTTTAGTGGCCAACATCTTGATGAACAAGCTAACTGTGCTAAGTTTGTTTTAGGGTGGAATCTGAGTTCTTCCATCTGTAGTGTGTGTGTGTGTGTGTGCGTGTGTGTGCAGTGGGTCGCTCCCGGTTCGGCCCGGTTCTGCAAACCGGTAGCGCCTGCAGCAGGAGGCTCCACCCACCTGCCCGGGATGCTTCTGCGCATACGCAGAAGCGTCACATGTGCGTGGAAGCACGCGTGCAAACTGGTAGCAACGGGTTTTAGAACCCACTACTCAGGGGTGGGTTCTAACTTACCTCCCTGCCGGTTTGCTTCCTCCCGCGCCGCATGGGCGAGTATATGCGTTGCGCAGTGCCAAAAACCCAGATTCTGCGCATGCGCAGAAGCAAAAAACAGCTTCTGCATGTGCACAGAAGTGAAAATTAAGTGGTTCCGCCCCAGACACCTAGTGGACCCAGATGGGTTCCAGAGGGAGCTTGGGGAGATACCTGAATCCCTTGCCCACAATCCAGCTGAGTCCCTAGTGGCTGCCTGGAATAGGGCAGCTTCTGGGGCATTGGATCAGATTGCGATTTGCGACCTCTCTGCAGCAGTGGATCCAGGAAAGCTCCTTGGTTTACCGAGGAGCTCCGGGAGATGAAACGCCAAAAGAGACATCTAGAGCAACGCTGGAGATCCAGTAAAGCTGATTCTGACCGAACACTTCTAAGAACCTTTATTAGGACTTATTTAGTGGCGATACGGGCGGCAAAATGTTCGCATTTTTCCGCACTTATTGCATCCGCTGATTCACGCCCAGCCGCCCTGTTTCGGGTGACTCATTCCCTCCTTAACGTGAAGGGAAAGGAGGAACCCTTGCAGGGCAGAGCTGAGGAATTTGTACAGTTTTTGGCAGATAAAGTTGCTCATATTCGGATGGACCTGGACTCTGATTGGGCAATTCAATCTGAGATGACAGGGGCAGATCTTAGTCCTATTATTTGGGAAGAATTTGAGCCCGTGACTCCTGAGGAAGTGGACAAGGCCATTGGAGCGATAAGCTCCTCCACTTGTTTGTTGGACCCATGCCCCTCCTGGCTGGTTTCATCCAGCAGGGAGGTGACACGAGGCTGGCTCCAGGTACTGGTCAACGCCTCCTTGAAAGAGGGGTCTGTTCCACAACCACTTAAGGTGGCGGTGGTGAGACCCCTCCTCAAGAAGCCCTCCCTGGATCCAGCAGAATTGAAAAACTTTCGTCCAGTCTCCAACCTTCCCTTTGTGGGGAAGGTTGTAGAGAAAGTGGTGGCGCTTCAACTCCAACGGTTATTGGATGAAACGGATTATCTTGACCCTTATCAATCGGGTTTCAGGCCCAGCTACAGCACAGAAACCGCTTTGGTCACTCTGATGGATGATCTCTGGCGAGCCCGAGATAGGGGTCTTTCCTCTATCTTGGTGCTACTTGACCTCTCAGCTGCTTTCGATACCATTGACCATGGTATCCTTCTGCACCGATTGGGGGAGCTGGGAGGCACTGTACTGCGGTGGTTCTCCTCCTATCTCTCTGATCGGTCGCATTCGGTGTTGGCTGGTGGGCAGAGGTTGACCCCAGACCCCTCGTTTGTGGGGTGCCTCAGGGCTCGGTCCTCTCCCCCCTCCTATTTAACATCTACATGAAACCACTGGGTGAGATCATTCAATGACACGGGGTGAGGTTTCAGCAGTATGCTGATGATACCCAGTTGTACATCTCCACCCCGCGTCACTTCAGTGAAGCGGTAGACGTGATGTGCCGGTGCCTGGACGATGTGAGGGTCTGGATGGGAATCAACAGGCTCAAACTTAACCCTGACAAGACCTTCCTTGGTTCTGGGGGGAGAGAAATTAATCACCTCAGAACGGGTTCACAATTTGGGTGTCCTCCTAGACTCACAGCTGAGATTAGACCAACATCTTACAGCTGTAGCTAGGGGCACCTTTGCACAGGTTCGCCTGGTGCACCAATTGCGACCCTACTTGGATCAGGAGGCTTTACTCACTGTCACTCATGCCCTTATCACCTCATGGCTTGATTATTGCAATGCGCTCTACTTGGAGCTACCCCTGAAGTCTGTTCGGAGACTTCAACTGATCCAGAATGCAGCCGCGCGAGCGGTTGTGGGTGCTCCTAGATACACCCACACTACACCAATCCTCCGCGAGCTGCACTGGCTCCCCATTGGTCTCTGGGCACAATTCAAGGTGTTGGTTATGACCTTTAAAGCCCTACATGGCTCAGGGCCAGGATATTTGCGAGACCGCCTGCTACCACATACCTCCCAACAACCGGTAAGAGCCCACAGAGTCGGTCTCCTCCAGGTCCCGTCAGCTAAACATTGTAGGCTGGCGGGCCCATGGGGGAGGGCCTTCTCTGTAGCGGCCCCGGCTCTCTGGAACCAACTACCTCCCGAGATCCGGACTATCCCCACCTTACTGGCCTTCCGGAAAGCTATCAAGACCTGGCTGTTCTGGCAGGCCTGGGGCCACTGGCCTCCGATGACAATAGATGAGGTCGGCCCATGACTGTTGTATGTTTGTAATCTTTTAAATATGTTTTAATCTGCTTTTTAAAAAAATTTTAATCTTTTTTTTAAAATAGTCTTTATTAAATTTTTACGATAAGAAAAAAGACACAAACAAAACACACAAACACAAACAAGTACACATATTTACAAACAACAAGAAATAGTCCAATGCTTTAACAGCGTTATTAAAGTGTTTGTTTCATATCAAAATCTATATATACATTTTAAGTACATTCCATAGCATAATTATCGGTGAATATCATCCGTAAATTAGTTAATTTAATTACAGCTTGTAAAGAAAGCATTTATAAATATATCTCAATTCATCTTCATCCTTATAGCCAAATTTTTAATTTTGGGTTTTGTTTAATCCAATTGTATACCTTATTCCATATTTCGTAGAAATCCGTATCATCTTTTCCGTGAATCTCCATTGTTAGTTTGCACATTTCTGCGCAATCGAGTATTTTTCTGATGACCATCGAAGCAGTGGGCACGTGTTCTAATTTCCAGTTCTGGGCGTATGATAGTCTAGCTGCTGTGGCTATGTGTAAAATTAGGTATCTTTCTTCTTTTGAGTATCTTGTACGCAGTATCCCCAATAAAAACAATTCAGGCTTTAATGCAATTTCTTTCTGTAATATTTCTCCCAACCAGGCTCTAATTTTATTCCAGAAATTTCTAGCTTTAGGGCAAGTCCACCATTGGTGGTAATATGTTCCTCTCTCCTTTTTGCATTTCCAACGTTTTGGAGAGGTTGTTGGGAACATTTTTGCCAAGTGGGCAGGGGGGAGGTGCCAGCGGTAGAACATTTTATATAAATTTTCTTTGTATGAGGCCGCTAATGTAAGTTTATAATTTAATTCCCAAACTTTGTCCCATTCTGAAAGTGTAATTGGATAGCCAAAGTTTTGTGCCCAGGCTATCATGTTTCCTTTCACCACTTCTTCAAAGAGTTTATATTCTATCAGAAAATTATAAAGCCGAGAAATTATTTTTCCATCTGGTCCTAGTAAGATTTTATCTAGGGCATGTTCATTTTGAAAGCCGGGTTGTATCGCATCCTTAGTGTACCTCGTACTTATTTGTAGATAGTACCACCAGTCTAATTCAATTCCAAGTGTTCTAAGTTCCTGCCTTGATCGGATATTGTCGTAATCGTCTAGAATTTGTTTATAGGTGAATTTTTTTATTATTTAGTAAATTAGGATAAATAATGGCTTCAGTGGTGGAAAGCCATTTAGGGATTTTAGGATAGTGCTCTTTCTTTATTTTAAGCCAGACTTCAATTAGGGACCCTCTTAAATAATGCCTTTGGAAGTAGGCATGTGCCTTATGCTTTCCGTCCCATAGGAATGCGTGCCACCCAGCGTGTAAGTCAAAACCTTCTAAAGTTAAGATTCTATTGTTTCTTAATATTACCCACTCTTTTATCCAACTGAGTGCCACTGCTATATAGTAACTCTCCCAATCCGGAAGTCCAAGACCGCCCCTCTGCCTTTTATCGTATAGTGAACTAGTTTTAATCCTAGCTTTCTTTTTGGCCCAAATGAATTTCCTAATTATATTGTTTAGTTCCAGAAAATAATTTCTCCTTAGTCTAATTGGTGCTACTTGGAAGAGGAATAAGACTTTTGGGAGGACAGTCATTTTAATAACCGCTATCTTCCCTAAAAAAGATAATTGTAGTTTAGACCAATTTTCTAAATCCTTACTAATTTTTTGTGTTAATTTTGTATAGTTGTCCTCTTTTATAGAACTACACTTTGCTGTTAGCCACAATCCTAGATATTTGATTTTTTTTACCGTCTTAATTCCCAATCTTGTTTCTAGAGCTCTGTTTTGGTCTTCTGTAAGGTTTTTAGTTATTATTTTTGTTTTATCCTTATTTATTTTTAATCCTGTTACATTTCCATACTTTTCTATTTCTTCCAGCAAAGCAATTCCTGATTCTAATGGGTCTTCCAGAATATACGTCATATCGTCCGCAAATGCTTGGACCTTATATTCTTCCTTCTTGATTTTAAGCCCTTTTATTGCACTACTGTTTCTTACCAGTCTCAGGAGTACTTCTAATGTTGTTATAAATAGCAGTGGGGCTAGAGGACAGCCCTGTCGGACTCCTTTCCCTATACTTATTTTTTCAGTCAGATCGTTATTTATTAAAATTTTTGCATGTTGGTCCTTGTATATTGCTGTTACTAAGTTCACAAATTTTTCTCCAAATTTCATTTTTACTGTTTTATTAAAAATTGCCAATCTAGGCTGTCAAAGGCTTTTTGCAAATCTATAAATACTAACGCCAATTGTTTCTCAATGTGGGTGTCATAATATTCCAAAGTATTCAAAATGATTCTAATATTGTTTTTAATTTGTCTATTGGGTAAAAACCAATTTTGATCTGAATGTATTACTTTATTTAAGATATTTTTTAATCTTTCTGCCACAATAGAGGCAAGTATCTTATAATCGGAATTTAAAAGGGATATTGGTCTATAGTTTTGGATCTTGGATTTATCTGTTTCCTCTTTCAGTATTAAAGAGATGTAAGCCTCTTTCCATGAATTTGGTATCTTGGCAATAGCCATTGCCTCATTATATACATCTAATAATAACAGTTCTAATTTATTACAAAATTGTTTGTAAAACTCAGAGGGAATCCCATCTGGTCCGGGTGTTTTGTTATTCTTTTGTTTATTAATAGCCTTTCTAATTTCTTCAATGGTTATTTCTCTATTGAGTGAAGTCCTATCCTCTTCCGATATAACAGGTAAATCTATTTTTCCTAAATAATCTTCAATATCCTCCGGGTTGATCTCCTCTTTCTTGTACAAATTTGAGTAAAACTTATGAACAATATCTTTTTTCTCCTCCTGCTTGAAAAATGCCATCCCCATTTCATCTTTTAACTGTTCAATCCTCCTTTCAACCCTATCTTTTCTTAACTTATGTGCTAGCCATCGGCCAGGTTTATTCGCCGATTCGAAGAAATTTTGCTTTGACAGTTTAATTTTTCTGGCCAATGTTTCCTGCTCAATCAAATTAATCTTATGTTTAGTAAAAATTATTTCTTCTTTTATACTATTATCTTTGGGATCTTCTTGCTGTTTATTTTCCAAATCAGCTATTTTTGTACATACATGACTTCGATGTTCCCTTTTTTCCTTATTACGATTAGCTATATAAGCTATAGTCAGCCCTCTAATATACGCTTTAGTTGTATCCCATAAATTCTGTGCTGTAGTCTGATCTTTAGTATTAAGTGTAAAGAAGAGATCTAATTCTTTTTCCATCATTGATTTATATTCTTTCTCATTCACAGCTCTTGTATCTAGAGTCCATCTCACCTTCCTCCTTTTAATCTGGCCTTTCCATTTTATCAGTAGTGGATTATGATCTCCCCAGGTGCTTGGGAGTATATCTATTTCACTAATATCATCAATAAGTTCCAAGTTTAGCCACACCATGTCTATTCTCGAGCATGTATGATGTATATGTGAGAAAAAAGTATACTTTCTACTGTCCGGGTTCAAATGGCGCCAGCCATCTATCAATTTAAATTCCTGTTTCATGTTCTGAAATGGGACCGGCAATGTTCTCCTTATTGTTTTCCACTTAGTACCTTTATGATCTATTTCTCCATCTGATACTGCATTGAAGTCCCCTACTAAGCAGATATTCTCCCATTGAAATTCTAAGAGGCGACTGTATAGATTAGAGTAAAATGTTTTCTGTTTAGTGTTGGGTGCCTATATAATTACCAATAATATTTCCTTCTTGCCAATCTTTATTTCTATAAATAAAATTCTACCATCATCATCCCTGTAGATCATTTTAGGTTTGAGCCATTCTTTAATATATGCCACCACTCCTCTTTTTTTTTCTTCCGCTAATGCGGAGTATTGAATACCCAATTTAGGATATTTAAGAATTCTCTTAAATATTCTCTTATTCACCTTCTCTTTCATGTCTTTTTATTTTTTCTCTTTCTCCTTTCTCCTTATCCAATAATATATCCTCAGAGCTTTGCTCATCCACACTAGATCTCTCTCCCATATCTTTAAACTCCAAATCTGCTTCTTCTTTGAAATATTTTTCATAAAAATCTTTTGCCTCCTCCACTGAGCTTATACGAAATTTTTTGTCGGACAATGATATTAACAGGCCCTCAGGGATCAGCCACTTAAATATAATTTTTTGTCTTGTTAGCTGTGCTGAGAGAAAATTGTAAGCTCTCCTTTTTTCTCTCACCCTTCTAGGAAGTTGCCGAAGTGTTATAATCTCCTTTCCCTGAACTGTAAGAGTATTTTCTCTGGCCAAGGTGTAAATCTCATCCCTGATATTTTTCTTGATGAATCTGATGTGGACTTCTCGGGGTAGTCTATTTCTGCGAGCATAGCTGGTATACATTCTGAAAACCTTGTCCATTTCTCCAATAATTTCATTTTGTGTCTTGTATCCAAGGCTAGCAATTATCTCTGCCATTTTTAAGGGTAAGTTCTCGTCCTTCTCTTCAGTAACATTCTGAAATCTTAAGTAGAAGGAGGAGCGTTCTAACTCTAACTGTATAATAGCCATCTCGAGGTCATTGTTAATTGTCTCCAGCCTCTTCTCATGTCTTTCCATTTTCTGGTCTATTGCATCAGCTCTCCTTTCCACCTTTTTCAGTCTCTGGTCGTTATTAATAAGAACTTCTTGTGTAGTTCCCATTTTTTCCTCCATTGACCCCATTCTATCATCAACCCTCTTAATATTCTCTTTCACTTCTTCCATGTCCTCCCTGGCGCCCCCATGATGTTTATCCATAGTTTCCTGCAGTTTAATTATCATTTCTTGCAGTCCCGTTAATGTGGACTGCATAGCTTGGGAGCTTGTGGGGGTGCTTGGCTTATCACTCATCATACTCTCAATAGAGCGTTGGCCAGGAGTAGAGGCAGCTGTTTTTTTCCCTGTTTTCGGAAGTGTGGTAATAGTGCTTGTCATCTTTAAAGATTCCCACACTTTGTTCCAAACTCTCATATATTATTTTCAATTAGAAGAAAGCTTACCCACTATAATAAGGTAAAAGTATAGTTAGCAAATGTATCGTAAGTATGGGCTAATAGTTGGATCAGTTGATTAATTCTAGTATTGTCACAGTCCGCCTACTTTAGGTTTGTTTACAATCCCACATTAATACCAAAGTACTACTTTCTATATGACATCAGTTATTTGTCATGTACTAGTATCACAGAATTAATATACTTTCACTCTAGACTGTTTATAATACGACCATATTACCGTATTTTTCGGAGTATAAGACGCACCTTTTTCCTCCCTAAAAGTGGCTGAAAATTCAGGTGCGTCTTATACTTCGAATGTAGCTTTTTTTTCCAGCCCTAACTAGGTGCTAACAGATCTTCCCAGCTCTTACCTTGCAGGCTCTTTCATTGTTACTCTCTCAGAAGAATGTTTTCCAGCCCTAAGTCTTTGCAGGTTTTTTTTTTCATTGCTCTACTTGCTCCAAAGAAGTTGTTTTCTAGCCCTAACCAGGTGCTAACGATCTTCCCAGCTCTTACCGGCTTGCAGGCTCTTTCATTGTTACTCTCTCAGAAGAATGTTTTCCAGCCCTAAGTCTTTGCAGGTTTTTTTTTCATTGCTCTACTTGCTCCAAAGAAGTTGTTTTCTAGCCCTAACCAGGTGCTAACGATCTTCCCAGCTCTTACTGGCTTGCAGGCTCTTTCATTGTTATTCTCTCAGAAGGTTTTTTTAAGTCCTAACCAGGAGATAAAATAATGTGCTGCAGCTGCTCCGAATAAGTTTTTTTTAGCCCTAACCAGATGCTAACGATTTTCCCAGCTCTTACTGGCTTGCAGGCTCTTTCATTGTTCAGAAGAAGGTTTTTTTAAGTCCTAACCAGGAGATAAAATAATGTGCTGAAACTGACCAGACTAAGGATGCTAGCCAGATGAATACCTGGTAGGCAGATTGTTTTCCCCTATTTTCCTCCCCAAAAACTAAGGTGAGTCTTATACTCCGGTGCGTCTTATACTCCGAAAAATACGGTATTTCATATATTGCAAATTATAGTCCAATAATTTCTTATCTATTAGTATATTCCAGTTTCAAGGTATTTACCAATCTTCTATCTATTTCACAGTCTCTGTATTTTCTTCTCTCCTCTTCTCTTCTCTCCGTTTCCAAATGTCTTACAGTTTTGTTGCATCAGTTCAATTTCTGTTCCGGTTGTTAACGAGAGTTCTTTACTACTTCCACCCACTTTCTCACTTTCTCATACCACTTCTCTTCTTGTTTCTGATTTTTAATATCCCTTTGATCTCCTACTTTCTCCAATTGATATATATGCAGCACGGCTTGCAGATCTCCTCTCGGCTCTCCTCTCACCTCTCCATTACTTTCACACATCCGTCTCTGCAGTTTCCACTCTCCTTGCCATTTTTAGAGTTTCTGGAGCCCTCTCCTCCTGAAGTATTCCTTCTCGTCTCGTCTCCAAAGGGAACTCTCCCTTCACCACCTTCAATAGTACACAATCTACTTTCTTTTCTCTTTCGCAAAGTCTCCTCTCCGCTGTTCACCCTTGTTGCTTCCTCTCTTTCGTCTCTCTGCCACACCTCCGGATCGACTCAAAGAGTCAATTTCTTCTACCGCCGGATCGCAGGGATTCCTCTCGCTATCTGGGGGGGTTGCAGTCCCCCCAGATGCCTCGAATATTCCCCTTCTCGTTGCTGATCTCTCCAAGACCAACTTCACCTTCTGGCCTCCGGAATCAGCAGAAATTGCGGCAGCAGCCTCGGGAGCTCCCTTCGCTGCTCTGCTTCGGTATGGCGTCCAAACCGGAAGTCTAAATTTTAATCTTTTTATATTGATATTTTATTTATGTTTCTGCATGTTGTGAGCCGCCCAGAGACCTTCGGGAGTTGGGCGGCATAGAAATGTAAATAAATAAATAAATAAATAAATAAATAAATAAATAAATAAATAAATAAATAAATAAATAAATAAATAAACAAATAAATAAATAAATAAATAAATAAATAAATAAATAAATAAATAAATAAATAAATAAATAAATAAATAAATAAATAAATAAATAAAAACAAGATGGTGCCACCTATGGCGCTGCCAAGAGAGCCGGTTCAGGGGCGTGGACAGCTGGCCATCGCTGCCGGTTCGGTGAGCGGGGGAAAATTCCTGCTACCAGTTCTATAGAACTGGCCCGAACTGGCAGGAACCCACCTCTGCCACTACTGGTGTGTGTGTATGTGTGTACATGTACAGTATATATGCATGTGATACAACTCACTTCTGTCTTGTCAAATGCAACACAGGGATACATATCATATTCAAAAGGATTCACCATATTCAGAAACTCAGTTTGAAGAAATTTACCTTTAACAGATTAACAGAGTTGGAAGGGACCTTGCATGTCATCTAGTCCAACCCCCTGCCCAAGCAGGAGACCCTTACATCTGCCTCTACCTAGGATCGAACTCACAACCTCCTGATTGTGAGGCAAGAACTCTACCTCTAGGCCACAGCAGCAGGGTACCTCTTGTACCATGTTTGAATTAAATTCGCTTGAGTAGCCTAGTTTCTTTTTCTTCTTCTCCACATTGAATTTCAGGTGCCGTGCCCCCAGGAGTCCCGATGAAGACTTGGAAGGTGTGGATGAGAAGTTCTTCCAACTGATTGAACAGCTGAATTCCCAGAAGTGCGTTTTGGGGTCAATGAAAAGACAATCAAGGGGTTGGGTTGGTTGGGTAGAAATGAGATCAGGGGAAAGATCCCCCTTAGAGGTCCTTAGAGATGAAAAATGTCTCAACTTCCCAACAGAGGTGTCATCTCCAGAACAAGTAGTACCGAAAGACATTGTGTTCCCTGACACAAGCTCCACTCTGTGTGGTAGTTTGTAAGAGGTGGAGTTTGCATCATGATATGGCAGTGCACATTTCCTCATTCCCTTATCAGTTGCAATTGCTGATATTTCCCCTCTGTGCTTTAACTTCAAAACATTTTGGAGAGGGAACCTAAGTTCTAGCAATGATTGTGCTAAATTTCAGACAGCGAATCTCCAAAACATCAAAACTGGAGAGAGAAAGCTTTGTGTGCTTGTTTGCTTTCTTGGCAAGGCCCAGTTTTTAAACAATCAAGGATTATCTTTAGCTTCCGGAAAGCCGTCAAGACATGGCTCTTCTTGCAGGCTGGGGGTAGAGCCTAATCCACTCGAGCTCACCCCCAGATATGTATGGTTGTTGTATGCCTGTTGGGTTATTTTAATATTGATTTTTTTTAACTTTTATATTGTTTTTAATAATATTTATGAATTGGTATTTCTGTATCTTACTCTGTTGTACGCCGCCCTGAGTCCTTCGGGAGTTGGGCGGCATATAAGAATGCCAAATAAATAAATAAATAAATAAATAAAATAAATAGGGATGAAGAAACAGCGAGAGACAAATGCTGTGGAGGGCAAGCCTCAAGAAAGTGGCAGTTGATCTGTGGGTGTGACATCTGTCTTGTTAACACGATGGCTTTAATACACTGGAAATCTCAGTGAGTTGGGACATCAAGAAGTGTCCTATTGTTGAAAGCAAGTGGAACAATGCTCAGCAGAAATGTCTTCTCAAAATCCTCAGCTCTATTTGTAGGCAGAGAAATTGGATGGCCCGTTTCTCTGATTGTTTTTTCAGGGTAGGGGAGATGTCCTCACCCAGGGGTGTCAAACTCAAGGCCCGCAGGCTGGATCTGGCCCGCGGGGTGCTTAAATCTGGCCCGCGGGCTGGCCTGGAAATAGCAAGGGACTTGCTCACAGTGACTCTGGCAGCCAAAACAGGGTGCAGGGGGCTGCGCGCAGAGGTGGGTTCCTCCCTCTTCGGACTGGTTCTATGGAACCAGTAGTAACTTGGCAGCCTGGATCGCTGGAACCGGCAGCAACCCAGGCCTGCCATGCCCTGAACTAGCTCTCTCGGGGGCGCCATAGGCACCACCATCTTGTTTTTTGCTTCTGCGAATGCGCAGAAGCTGTTTTTTGCTTCTGCACATGCACAGAAGCTGGGTTTTTTAGCACTGTGCATGCGCGTGTGCCTGCATGGCGCATCAAGGAGCGAACTGGCAGCGAGGTAAGCCAGAACCCACCCCTGGCTACACGTGAGCCCCCACACACCCCCTTTTTGGCCTGGATGGCCTCCTGCAGCACTCTGCCGGCCAAAACAGGGTGCGGTGCGGCCGTGCGCAGCCCCCTGCACCCCATTTTGGCTGGCAGGGTGCTGCAGGAGGCGTCCGTCCCATCTCTCCCCCCTCCAATGCTGATTTGGCCCTCGAAGAAATCCAGTTTGACACTCCTGTCCTAACCTCAAGGGTAGGATTTTTTTTTTTTTGGCAATGGTAAATGTTCCGCGACTGGAAACTAGAAAGCGAATGGAAGTATGAGAAGCCCAGGAGATCATAGGCTTCCAGAATAAGGAGTATGTAATCAAAGAGGACCTTTGCAAAGTTATATCCTTTAGCCATCTTGGCATTTAAAAACCACAATAATACCAAAGTCCACCTGTGAAAATTCCACAGAAATTCTCTTATTCTTTGAAGGAATTGAGAAAACAATTATTCATTAATTAGACTGAAGGAGATTTAATAGAGCAAGAAGATCTAGGACAACTTGCTGCAGCCAACTCACCATGGAACAACTTGCCATGGCCAACTTACCAACAGGGGTGGGTTCTAACTTACCTTGCTGCCGGTTCACTTCGTCCCATGCCGCGTGGGCATGCCATGTGGGCGCGCCGTGTAGGTGTGCTTCATGCGCGCCCATGCACAATGCCAAAAACCCAGCTTCTGCGCATGCGCAGAAGCAAAAAAACAGCTTCTGCGCATGTACAGAAGAGAAAAACAGGATGGCGCCGCTGCAGGCACCGCCGTGAGAGCCGGTTCGGGGGCGTGTCCAACTGGCCATCGCTGCCAGTTTGGCGAGTGGGGGAAATTCCTGGTACCGGTTTTATAGAACCTTTCTGAACCGGCAGGAACCCACCTCTGCTTACCAGGGATAATTTGCCATGGCTGACTTGCTGCAGGACAATTCAATCCTGTATTAATCATTCCCTTCAGTTACTTTTATTATTGGTGATCACATTTTCATCTAAATTATTGTAACTCTTGTATTTCTGGATTGACTTTCTTTCTTTCTTTAATTATTATTGGGCATGGTTCTACTGAAATTAATTTAACTTTTACATTTGTTGAATTGTCCCGTGGCATGTTGGCCATGGTGAGTTAGCTTAGTGAATTGAACAAAGCAAGTTGGCTGTGGTGAGCTAACCATGGTGAGTTGGCCATAATGAGTTGGTTGCAGTGAGTTGGCCATGGTGGACCAAGATACAACAAATTTGGCTGGGTGGCTATAGAAATTGAATAAATAAATAATATTTATTTCGTGGATGTTTTTATTGTTTTACTGTATTTTAAATTATTTTACAGGTAGTCCTTAGTTATGACCACAATTGAGCCCAAAATTTCCGTTACTAAGCGAGACAGTTGTTGAGTGAATTTTGCCCTATTTTACAATCTTTCTTGCCACCGTTGTTAAGTGAATCATTGCAGTTGTTAAATTACTAATGTGGTTGTTAAGTGAATTTGGCTTCCCCGTTGACTTTGCTTGTCAGACGGTCTCAAAAGGGGATCACATGACCCCGGGACACTGCAAACATCATAAATATGAATCAGTTGCCAAGTGTTTGAATTTTGATCATGTGATCGTAGGGGATGCTGCAACCGTTGTAGCTGTGATAAATGGTCATAAGTCACATTTTTCAGTGCTGTTGTAACTTTGAACGTTCACTAAATGAACTGTTGTTTAGACTTGTAAGCTGCCCAGAGTCACTTGGTTGAGTTGGGCGGCTTTAGAAATTGAATGGATGGATGGATGGATGGATGGATGGATGGACGGACGGATGGATGGATGAATTGATCAATGGATGGATGGATGGATGGATGGATGGATGGATGGATGGATGGATGGATGGATGGATCAATGGATCAATGGATCCATGGATCAATGGATCAATGAATGGATGGATGGATGGATGATTTGTCATGGCAATTGGTGGAAATCTCACTCTATATGTGTTTGTTCTCTTTTGTGTAGGCCAGTGATGGCGAACCTATGGCACGCGGAGCCATATCTGCCGGCACACGAGCCGTTGCCTAGCTCAGCTCCAGCGCGCATGTGCACGGCGGCCAGCTGATTTTTCGCTCGCACGGAGGCTCTGGGAGAGCGTTTTTGGCTTCTGGAGGGCATCCGGGGGGATGGGAGAGGGCGTTTTTTGCCCTCCCCAGGCTCCAGGGAAGCCTCTGGAGCCTGGGGAGGGCAAAAAATGTGCCTACCGGGCCCACCAGAAATTGGGAAATGGGCCATTTCCGGTCTCCAGAGGGCCTCCGGGGGGCAGGGGAGGCCGTTTTTGCCCTCCCCAGGCAGTGAATTATGGGTGTGGGCACTCGTGCATGTGCGATAGCAATTGCGCATGCACTTTCGGCACCCGAGGAAAAAAAGGTTCGCCATCACTGGTGTAGGCAATGGAAGAAATCTGAAGACTTCAACTGCATCACATTGTACTTCAAGCAGGAATCTCTGGAGAAGGAGGTAAACTATAAAAGACTGGAGTACGATTATTTCTTGCTTTTAAAAAACACATTTTATTATATTCTTATACAAGAAGCATAATACATTATATTATTTTGATGCAGTGGTGTTTTTACAGTATTGGCCTGGAGATTATTTTAACACTTTGTTTAGATTTATACCATTCAAGCTTAAAAAAGTTATTAAATCAGTATTAACAGTGATTTAAAATGTTGATGTTGAGAAGCCGAAGGTAAACAGGAATTAACACCAAATAAATAATCTGGTGGAAAGGAGAGATTCTACTGCAAAGGCATTTCTCGCAGTGATCTAGAACCAATGTTTCTATTTGCTGATTACAAGTAGTCCTCGACTTACAACAGTTCATTTAGTGACCATTCAAAGTTACAACGGCACTGACAAATGTGACTTATGACCGTTTTTCACACTTACGAACGTTGCAGCATCCCCATGGTCACGTGATTTCCATTCGGATGCTTGACAACTGGTTCATATTTATGATGGTTGCAGCGTCCAGGAGTCATTCATTTAACAACGGTGTTACTCATTTAAGAACTGCAGTGATTCACTTAACAAATGTGGCAAGAAAAGTCGTAAAATGGGGCGAAACTCATTTAACAAATTTCTCACTTAGCAACATAAATTTTGGGCTCCATTGTGGTTGTAAATTGAGGACTACATGTATAATTTTTCTCAATGTTCCTCCTTTTTTTTTTTGCAGTACCGGCTTTCACCACTACCATCTTTTAATTACTATACGGCCTGCAGCTTCCTGGTCTTCGTTTGCAACTTTCTCATCCAGATCCTTGTCGTTTATAAGTAAGGAGGAATTGAGTGATAGGGGAGGGGTAGTTAATCCAGACAGGACCAGCCCAAACTATGGGTGATTCTACCAGTTGAGATATGAATACTCTCCTTAAAATGTATGCATGCTAAGCAGCATGCGTGCTTAGGAGTGCAACTCTAAAGCCAAAGCCTTAAAGTTCCATAATGTTCTTTGGATAACAATTCCCAGAATCCTCCAGTCAGCATGATACAGATACAGATTAACAGAGTTGGAAGGGACATTGTAGGTCATCTAGTCCAAGCAGACCCTACACTATTTCTGACAAATGGCAGTCCAGTCTCTTCCTGAAAGCTTCCAGTGATGAAGCTCCCACAACTTCTGAAGGCAAGCTGTTCCATTGGTTGATTGTTCTCACTGTCAGAAAATTCCTCCTTATTTCCAGATTGAATCTCTCCTTGATCAGTTTCCATCCATTATTCCTTGTCTGGCCTTCAGGTGCCTTGGAAAATAGCTTGACCCCCTCCTCTCTGTGACAGCCCCTCAAGTATTGGAACACTGCTATCATGTCTCCCCTGGTTCTTCACTTCACTAGACTAGCCATGCTCAGTTTCTGCAACCATTCCATTGTATGTTTTAGCCTTCAGTCCCTCATAGCTATAGGAATACTTTTAGCTCCACTTTTGTGGTGGGCACCAGCTTGGAGATGTTTGGAGCAGAAGCCAACCTCTTTAACACATTCTTCGGCTCAGTCTTTGTAAACAGCAATGGCTCATGCCCAATATTTCCTAGTCGTACCACAATTAACTTCAACGATCTAACACAAATCGATTTTACAGAAGATAACGTTAGAAAGGCATTATGCAACCAAAAACCATCTCTATCTATTGGACCTGATGGACTATGTGCATACTTCTTAAAAAAGCTCTCCACAACCTTGGCTGAACCTCTAAGCATAATTTTAAAAAAAATCCTTCAGGACTAGCTCCTTACCCAACCTATGGTCACTAGCCACAGTCATTTTATTTTGTTTTATTTATTTTATTTGGAGGTTCTTCTATGCCGCCCTACTCCCTGAGGACTCAGGGCGGCGTACAACATTTTAATAAAACAACCAACCAAATCATTAAAAAGCATTTTAAAAACAATTTATAACATCTATATCACACAAACATACATGGGGGAGACATCCGATGTAATATTGTCTCAAAATTACCCCGCCTGCAGGAAGAGCCACGTCTTAATGGCTTTTCGGAAGGCCAGCAGGGTGGGGATAATCCGGATCTCCGGGGGGAGTTGGTTCCAGAGAACAGGGGCCCCTACTGAGAAGGCATTGTTTGGCTGACGGGACCTGGAGGAGGCCCACTCTGTGGGACCTCACCGGTCGAAGGGAAGTGTGTGGGAGGATGCGGTCCCGGAGGTAGCCTGGTCCTAAGCCATGTAGGGCTTTAAAGATGATGATCAACACCTTGAATTGCACCCGGAGACCGATGGGCAGCCAATGCAGCTGGCGGAGTATCGGTGTTACATGGGTGTATCGTGAAACACCCACCACAGCACGCGCAGCCGCATTTTGCACCAATTGGAGTCTCCGGATACTCTTCAAGGGTAGCCCCATGTAGAACGCGTTACAGTAATCCAGTCTAGAGGTGACAAGGGCATGAGTGACTGTGAGTAGAGCCTCCTTCTCTAAGTATGGTCGCAATTGGTGCACCAGGCGAACCTGTGCAAAAGCTCCCCTAGCCACAGCTGTAAGATGTTGGTCTAATTTTAGCTGTGGGTCTAGGAGAACTCCCAAATTGCGAACCCATTCTGAGGGGGTTAAATTTTCTCCCCCAAGAACCAAAGAGGGACAGTCGGAATAGTCCTTAGGGGGCAATATCCAGAGCCACTCAGTCTTGCCGGGGTTAAGCTTGAGTCTGTTCCTCCCCATCCAGATCCTGACATCGTCCAGGCATCGGCACATTACGTCCACTGCCTCCCTGAATTGACACGGGGTGGAAATGTACAGCTGGGTGTCATCAGCGTACTGTTGAAAACTCACCCCGTGTTGACGGATGATCTCCCCCAGCGGTTTCATGTAAATGTTAAACAGGATGGGCGAGAGGACCGAACCCTGCGGCACCCCGCAATTCAGGGGCCTGGGAGACGACCTCTGCCCTCCTGCTAACACCGACTGTGTCCTATCAGCGAGGTAAGAGGAGAACCACCGCAAAACGGTGCCTCCCACTCCCACCTCGCCAAGACGACGCAGCAGGATACCATGGTCGATGGTATCGAAAGCCGCCGAGAGGTCAAGTAGCACCAGGATGGAAGAATAACCCCCATCCCAGGCTCGCCAGAGATCATCCATCAGGGCGACCAAGGCAGTTTCTGTACTGTAGCCGCGCCTGAAACCCGATTGAAAGGAATCTAGATAATCGGTTTCCTCCAATAACTGAAGCAGCTGACAAACTACCACCTTCTCAACAACTTTCCCTATAAAAGGTAAGTTGGAGACCGGACGAAAGTTCTTCAAATCCGCCGGATCCAGGGAAGGCTTCTTCAGGAGGGGTCTCACCACCGCAACCTTTAAAGGCTGCGGTATGGATCCCTCCCTAAAAGAAGCGTTGATCACCGCCTGGATCCAGCCGCGTGCCACCTCCCTGCTGGCCGAAACGAGCCAGGAGGGGCACAGGTCCAATAAACAGGTGGAAGAGCTCATCACACCTATGGCCTTGTCCACGTCATCAGGAGTCACTCGCTCAAACTCTTCCCACAAAGGTGGACTAAGACTTGCCCCTGTCAGCTCACTTGGCTCTGTCCAGCCGGAGTCCAGGTTCGACCGAATCTGAGCGACTTTATCCGTCAGAAACTGCGTGAATTCCTCAGCTCTACCTTGCAAGTGTTCCTCGCTCCCCCCTTTAGCAAGGAGGGAGCGAGTCACCCTAAACAAGGTGGCTGGGCGCGAATCTACGGACGCAATGAGAGCGGAAAAATGAACACGTTTTGCCACCCTTATCGCCACTAAGTAAGACTTGATGTAAGTTCTTAAAAGTGTTCGATCAGACTCGGATTTACTGGCTCTCCAGCGTCGCTCCAGACGTCTCTTGTGGCGCTTCATCTCCCGGAGCTCCTCGGTAAACCAGGGAGCTTTCCGGGATCCACTGTCATGGAGAGGTCGCAAAGGCGCAATCCGATCTAATGCCCCTGTTGCTGCGGTGTTCCAGGCAGCTACCAGGGACTCAGATGAATTGTGGATCAGGGTTTCAGGTATTTCCCCAAGTTCCCTCTGGAATCCTTCCAGCTCCATTAGGCGCCTGGGGCGGAACCACCTAGTCGGTCCCGCCTCCCTGCGGGGGAGGAGTGGGGCTGTGAAATCTAGCCTCAGTAGGAAATGATCTGACCATGACAACGGGGTGATGACTATATCCCCAAGTTTCAGATCATCTCTCCACTGCCCCGAGTGAAATACTAGGTCAAGCATGTGACCTCCCTCATGAGTCGGACTCTGGATTACCTGGGTCAGGTCCATGGTTGTCATGGAATCCATGAACTCCTGAGCTGCACCCGAGGTTTCGCCCACCGCTGGCAGGTTAAAATCCCCCAGAACCATAAGCCTGGGGAACTCCACCGCCAGGCTTGCTACTGCCTCAAGCAGCTCAGGCAGGGCCTTGTTCACGCAGCTGGGAGGCAGGTACACCAACAAAAGGCCCACCTGAACCCCTACGTCCAACTTCAGAAGGAGAGTCTCACACCCGACAATCTCTGGGGCAGGGCTCCTACGAGGATACAGATTTCGGCGCCTTATAATAGCCACTCCCCCCCTTCCCTGGGATCGTGGCTGATGCATCACTGAGTACCCGTCTGGGCATATCTCAGAGAGGGCTACTCCCCCCTCCAGGCCCAGCCAGGTCTCAGTTATGCATGCCAGGTCGACCCCCTCACTTGTGATTTGATCACGTATCAAGGGGGCTTTGTTGACAATTGACCTGGCATTCAACAGCATCAGCTTGAGTCCAGGGCCCTGGAAACCCCGATCATCAGGTCCTCGGGTTGAGCAAGATGGAACCACATCGGAGGGGCCGGAACAAGGGATCGCTTGGACACAGCTAGGTCTCGTTCCCCGAGAGCGGCCCACCCCTCTGCTCCCGCTATACCTCCCTCTTCCCATCAAGACCGGAATGTTCTCCACTCCCCCAGAGATCCCCTCCCCCCCACTGGTCCCCCTCTCTTCCTGCAGGCCATATATACCATTTACACTAGACCAGGGATTTAATTTGAGCATCCCTCCGCTTCTGTTTCCACATTCAGCAGAGGGGGCTCACATCTCCAATCATCCAATTAATCCAATTTATCACAATAAATACTCACACATGCTATCCATCCATACCACAAACATATCCTCAGGCAATCCCCTCCTCCCGAGGTGGAGAGTAAGTAAAGTGCAGTAGCGTAATTAATAAGAGGTCAGGTAGATGAAAAATATGAATAGCAATATAAATAGCAATAAATAGTAATCTCTAAACCCGTTAATCATAATCCATTTCTTCAATCAGTTCCTCCCCATATCTATCATTTCATGGGGGATAGTGTCTTTAATTCTTATAGGGTCTCTCACAGGTGAACCGACACTCAAGCCTGCAGTGATTAATAGTTCTCCATAACATAGAGATGAGCCTCAGGGGAAAAAGAAACCAGTCAGGCAGGGACGAATGATGCCTCCCCCTGCACAAATATCCTTGAGGCATCAGAGGTCCCCTCCCTGAAGCTACATCAATAGTCTCTTGACAGGGTCTCCAGCAAGCAAAATGACTCCGGCCAGAAATTTTGGCCCTCATGCGCTGTTCCCCTCTGTTAGCCGTCGCTGTCTTTATAATGATGGTAAAAGCGCTGAAGGACAGTAAAATGGCAAATAGTCATTTGCTATTTTTGAAGATAGTCATCCCTATCTTCAAAAAAGGAGATCCAAGTAACGTTGAAAATTACAGACCAATCTCTTTGGGCTGCGTCACCTGCAAAGTCATGGAATCAATCATAAACCAATCCATTACGCTCCACTTAGAAACTAACAACCTACTCTCCAACAAACAATTTGGTTTCAGAAAAAAATTATCCTGTAATCTGCAACTCTTGCACTGCAAAAACATATGGACCACTCAACTTGATCAGGGTAAAACAATAGATGCAATTTACATAGACTTTTGTAAAGCCTTTGATTCAGTTGTACACGACAAACTACTTCTGAAACTAAAATCCTATGGCATTTCTGGACCCCTACATGATTGGATAACTGCATTCCTGTCTAACAGACAACAAGTGGTCAAAATAGGAAGTGCCATATCAAATCCTGCTCCTGTCAACAGTGGTGTCCCTCAAGGCAGTGTTCTAGGACCAACACTCTTCATACTCTACATAAACGATCTTTGTGATCATATTATAAGCAACTGTGTTCTCTTTGCTGATGATGTTAAACTATTTAACACCACCGACAATGTTGCTACCCTTCAAAAAGACCTTGACCATGTAGCAGAATGGTCAAACAACTGGCAACTTCAAATCTCAACCAACAAATGCTCTGTCTTACAAATTGGCAAAAAAAATCAGAATACAAAATACAAACTTGGAGGAAACGAACTTGTAGATGACCCTCACTCTGTCAAAGACCTTGGAGTACTCATATCCAACGACCTAAGTGCTAGAGCCCACTGTAACAACATTGCCAAAAAGGCACTAAGAGTTGTTAATCTAATCTTGCATAGCTTCTTCTCTGGCAACATTACATTGCTAACCAGAGCATACAAAACATTTGTTAGACCAATTCTGGAATACAGCTCACCTGTCTGGAACCTGCACTGCATATCAGACATAAATACAATCGAGAGAGTCCAGAAATATTTCACAAGAAGAGTCCTTCACTCCTCCGCTCACAACAAAATACCTTATTCCACCAGACTTGAAATACTGGGATTAGACAATTTACAACTATGTCTGATCTAAATGTAGTTCATAAAATCATATACCAAAATGTCCTTCTTGTTAATGACTACTTCAGCTTCAACCACAACAATACACGAGCACGTAATAGATTCAAACTAAATGTAAAGCGCTCCAAACTCGACTGCAGAAAATACGACTTCAGCAACAGAGTGATCAATGCCTGGAATGCACTACCTGACTCTGTGGTTTCCCCAAACCCCAAAAACTTTAACCTTAGACTGTCTACAGTTGACCTCTCCCCGTTTCTAAGAGGTCTGTAAGGGGCGTGCATAAGCGCACCACTGTGCCTACCGTCCCTGTCCTACTGTCCTATTGTCCTCTTTTATCGTTACTTTTTACTTATGTTTATACAAACTACTACTATCCTATACATGTTTGACAAATAAATAAAAAAATAAAAAAGAAACATGGGGACTGAAATGAATAGTAGGTTTGTGATAAGTCACGTGGGGAGAAAATTATCAAAGGCCACTTTCCACTTGAAGATCTATGTGGCAACTGATAAATGGGACTGAAAATGAATGGGTTTCTAGCTCTCATGGATGCTCAAGAATCAAATCCTTGATTCTGGCAAGACTTCAACCAGCATAAAATGGCAGGAGGTCATTATTTATAACAATAACAATAATAATAACAACAGAGTTGGAAGGGACCTTGGAGGTCTTCTAGTCCAACCCCCTGCCTAGGCAGGAAACCCTACACTACTTCAGACAAATGGTTATCCAACATCTTCTTAAAAACTTCCAGTGTTGGAGCTGTTGGAGATTTCAGTGGGTGGTTCTTCTTCAAGATCAATAAAAGCAAAAAATAAACATTGAATTACACAAACGCCAGCCAACTGGATTCCTCGTTTATTCTTTCCATCCAGAACAGAAGCACTGGGGATCTCCTATGGAATTTCTTTCTTCCTGTTTCTCCTCCTTCTTCTCACCTGCTTTGCTGGTCACCTGGCGGTAAGTCTCTGGAGGGGATACTTCAGAGGAGAAACCTCATGGAGATCTTTAATCAGGCAACAGGCAGGGCCATTGTAGGTTTGTAGTCCATTGTAGTTTTGTAGTTTTTAGGCCACGGCTTCTGCAGACAAATTTAAAAGATGCCCATATTCTTGGGACTGGTTGGAAGCTGTATCTAGGGTTGGATTATGAAGTTGTAATCCCCATGTGGAGCAAGGTCATTTTTGAGAAGGATCAAAAGTGTTTAAGCTCTCTTATGTCTTCTCCCTTGGACTCAGCAGAGCCAAGGAGGTGTGAGCACATTTCTACAGGAGAGACGTGAGTGAAGGAGGAAGTCATCTCTTACCTACAATCCATATTAAAAATGCAACCAGGATGGTATATGACTTTGGGTACTCAACTACTACTTGGGAGAAGTAGTTTACAAAATCCCCGCATAGATGTTACAACTTCTTCTTATGCAATATCCGTCATCGGACATTGACGATCATGTTGGTGATCCTATTTTTATCAACAGCCGCACGAAAAAGTGCTGTTGAGTTTTGTCCAAACCAGTCCCTTAGATTTTGAAGCCATGATGTTCTTCTTCTGCCTGGACCTCGTTTGCTTTCAAACTTTCCCTGGAGGATTAAGTAGAAGTATGCCATAGTTTTCCGGGTGTCGCATCACATGTCCAAAATATTCTAACTTTCACTTTTTAATGGTTTTGATGATTTCCCTTGGCTTTCCCAGGCGGCTTATCACCTATTGTGTAAATACATGTTACGTAATCATACCTAATTGTCTAAATGCCTCCACAAAGCTGTTATAAGGACACGGTTTGCCAAAGTGGATAAGATGCCCCCACATAATTGGGTCCAAGGGAAGGAATAGAAATATGCAGTCACAATTCTGTATATTAATTTATTGTATTTTTGTCCTTGTATTGTTGATTTTTATTGTATTGATGGGAACCAATAAAGCAGTGGTTCTCAACCTTCCTAATGCCGCGACCCTTTAATACAGTTCCTCATGTTGTGGTGACCCCCAAACATAAAATAATAAAATTATTAGGAAACTCAGGGGTGGGTTCTAACTTACCTCGCTGCCAGTTCGCTTCCTCCTGCGCTGCGTGGCCACGCCTCATATGCGCAGTGCCGAATTTTTTTTAAAAAATTGCAAAAAAAAAGCCAAAAACAAGATGGAGACGCATGCGCAGTGCCGGAAATTTGGCTTCTGCGCATGCTCAGAAGTTCCCATGGTACAGATTTTTTTTTTTGCAGTAGTCTATTTGCATGTGGGTGGACCCACATGGAGACGGATAGAGGAGCGGTGTCTCGGTTCCTAAGAGCATCGAAAATATGTGTTTTCCAATGGTCTTAGGTGACCCCTGTGAAAGGGTCGTTTGACCCCCAAAGGGGTCGTGACCCACAGGTTGAGAACTGCTGCAATAAAGGATAATATTTGTAGTTCAGGGGCAGGGGTGGGTTCCAACTTACCTCGCTGCTGGTTCGCTCCCTCCCGCGCCATGTGGCCGTGCCTCGTAGGTGCACGCGTGCCTTGCGTGCGCATGCGCAATAATGAAAAATCTGGGGGGAAATAATTTTTAAAAACAAAGCCGAAAAAAAGATGGCGGCCTCATGCACAGTGCAGGAACTCAGCTTCTGCGCATGCTCAGAAGGAAAAAAAAATCTAAAACATTCAAAAAATAAAAAAAAAGATGGCGACGCCCACGGACCGGCACCAACCGATCCGGTTCAGTGATGTCATTGTGACATCACCAGCGGGTCGCTACCGGTTCGGGCAAACTGGTCCGAACCGGGAGGAACCTACCCCTGTTCAGGGGTCCTCTGAGCATGGTTGTTTTCTGCTAATCTAGACTAGCACTGGTGATGTTACCTAGTTTGGGTAATGAAATATCTGCAAGAAAACAACCAAGCTGACAGAGTACCAAGGACCCCTCACGTATTGATGGGTTATTTTTAATGTGAGCTCCAATTTATTTTATTTTGTTTTGTTTAATGAAAGGTAAAGTACAGTTCCCATACACAAACAAGTAAGAATAGTATAAGCCAATCTGGATTTTTTTCTGTTGGGAATTATTATTGTTATTTTTAAATAGACTTTTCAATGTCAGGAGAAGATTGTTGGAGTAGTAAGAGAAAGGAATCCAAGATTTTGGCTCTACGGGTGCTTATATCATTTTTGTTTTTTTGTTTTTTTGCTACACACAGAAATGTTTCCTGAAAGGTCCCAAGATCTTGTATTGGGTTCCATCCATCTTGGCCAGCGTTTGCACTCAGCCGTGGCTACGTGTCTCCTTGGGCATCATCACCATTCTTGTGGTTCTCACAATGTCAGTGTTGAACTTGGTATGTTGCTAGTGAATGGGAAGGAGAGGGAAATAGAATATTTGGGAGAGGAGGAAGAAGAAAGGTTCAAGATACCTGGGAAGAACTCCTTGTAGCCTGGGAGAGCCAAAGCACATTTGAGAATCTTCATGGATGAAAGAATGAATTCCATTTGCATATGTTTTTCAAAACAAAGTTTCTTCCAAGTTGTGCTTGAGTTCTAGATGTTATATTTTTGGCATTGGGACCACAGTAGTTTGCCACTGCCTTCTTTCAGGATGCTTTGTCAATTTCCAGTCTAGCTTTGCAATAGTGGCGAATATCTGTAGCTTGGGTGTAGGATGAGGGTGGAGGTTCGTTCTCCGATCTTGTGGGTTGGTTTCCGAACATTTCGTTACCAGGCTAGGTAATGTCTTCAGCGGAGTTTAGGGGCTCCTCTAAACTCTGCTGAAGATTTTACCTAGCCTGGTAATGAAATGTTCAGAAACCAACCCACAAGATCGGAGAACGAACCTCCACTCTCTTCCCAGTCTAACCTATACCTCTGGGATCTCCTGTTAGTCTTCCATCTAAGGATCACTCCGTCTAAACTTGTTTCAGCCAATGTTGCTAGATGTGCAATCAATTCAATCTGCATGGCGGTAAAAGTATTAGCAATAGCACTTAGACTTATATACCGCTTCACAGGGCTTTTACAGCCCTCTCTAAGCGGTTTACAGAGTCAGCCTATTGCCCCCAACAATCTGGGTCCTCATTTCACCCACCTTGGAAGGATGGACCAGGCACCTTAAGCCTGGTGAGTTTCGAACTGCCAAATTGCAGTCAGCTGGCAGTCAACAGAAGTAGCCTGCAGTACTGCATTCTAACCACTATGCCACCGTGGCTCCATGGTTCCTGTTAATTCTCTACCTGGACTTTGCTCCAGTAATCTGAATATAAAAGATACTGCAAGGGTTCAGGATCAGAGGTGGGTTCCTACCGGTGTGGTCCAGCACGCCGTTCCGGTAGGAGCCTCCTGATGACGTAATTTAGGCATGACAGCTCCGGTGCTGTCTGTGCCGGTCTGTGCTTAGAAGCTAGAAACGCGGCTTTAAAAAAAAGAGAGCAATCAAACGCTCACTTGCACTCACAGCGCAAATTGTGTGTGTGTGTGGGAGACGCTGGGGAGGGGGGAGGAGAAGGCTGATGTATATTCTATCCTAGCAGCCTAAGAGAACCAGACAGCTGTTCCTCCCCTCTTTAACACTTGGGGAGGGAGCCGAAGGGAGCGAACACTGCGATTCCTTCAGGAACTGTTAAAAGTCCCTCCCTTGTTTTAAAACTTCAAGCCAGATCCTATCTGCAGATCGAGAGGTCTGCTGCCCTTTTGAAAGGTGACTAAGATCTGGGAACAAAATGGGAGGGAGGAAGGGGGCGGGGGAGCCCCAAGCGGCAGGAGATCCTCACCCGGGTGGTGCAGGAAAGGAAAGAAGGGAAGGGGGAAGGGAAGGGAGGAGAGGGGAGGAAATGGAAGGAAAGGAAAGGAAAGGAAAGAAGGAAAGGGAAGTTAAGGGAAGGGAAGGGAAGGAAAGAAGGAGGAAAGGAAAGGGGAAAGGAAAGGGAAGTTAAGGGAAGGTACGGGGAGGGAAGGAAGGAAAGGGGGAGGAGAGGGAGGGAAGGAAAGGGGGAGGAGGGGAGGGAAGGAAAGGAAAGAAGGGAAGGGAGGAGAGGGGAGGGGAGGAAAGGAAAGGAGGAAAGGAATGGAACAGGGGAAAAGAAAGGAAAGGAAAGAAGGAAAGGGAAGGGGGGAAGGGAAGGGAGGGGAGGGGAGGGGAGGAGAGGGGAGGAGAGGGGAGGAAATTGAAGGAAAGGAAAGGAGGAAAGGAACAGGGGAAAAGAAAGGAAAGGAAAGGAAAGAAGGAAAGGAAAGGGGGGAGGGGAAGGAAAGAAGGAAAGGGGGAGGGGAGGGGAAGGAAAGGAAAGGAAAGGAAAGGAAAGGGGGAAGAGAGGAGAGGGGAGGAAATGGAAGGAAAAGAAAGGAATGGAATGGAACGGGAAATGAAAGGAAAGGAAAGAAGGAAAGGAAAGAGAAAGAAAGAAAGAAAGAAAGAAAGAAAGAAAGAAAGAAAGAAAGAAAGAAAGAAAGAAAGAAAGAAAGAAAGAAAGAAAGAAAGAAAGAAAGAAAAACTTATGACCCACAATTGAGCCCAAAATTTTGGTTGCTAAGCAAGAGCGTTGTTAAGTGAGTTTCACCTCATTTTACTCAATCCATGACATTTCCTGGCTCTAACAGTGATGTGCAAACTAGGGAAGTACTGTACATCTGAAGGCATGTGTAATGTTCTAATGTACAGAAATTATGGTTAAATGTGTGGCAGAAAGTGGACTCTGGGTGTGTTTTTCCAAATGCAGTAAGTGAGGTTGAATGTGTATAGTTTTAGAAGAGGTGTGTGTGTACGTACACATACAGTATATATAGTAGATAATGTATATTTTTGTGTGCCTGTGTGTAATATTTATGTACACATATGGCATATATACATAGGATTAAATAGTATATTTTGGATGTTCAGTAGTAGTAAATAGATAGGGAAATTGTATCTCATTGAGGCCTTTGAGGCAAGGAGAGGCCAGGCACCCTAACCCTAACCCTAACCCTTGACTTGAGTGACGTCAAGTTGGCCACGCCCACTCAGTCACATGACCACCCAGTCACATGACCGCAAAGCCACCCCCACCCACTCACATGACCGCAAAGCCACTCCCACCCAGTCACATGGCCGGCAAGCCACTCCCACCCGATCACATGGCTGACAAGCCACGCCCACAAAATAAGCCACGGCCACAGAGTGGTAGTAAAAAATTTGGAACCCACCCCTGTTCAGGGTGGAGGAATCTGAGTACCCTCCAATGCTCCTTCTCTGGCCATTGATAGAGGCCACTGTGGTATATCACTTTTACCAAAGTGATGTTATTCCTGAGAAACAGATGGGTTGTAGAATCCCTGGCAAATGGCCAAATCTAAGTCATGCATTTCTTCTGCTATCTAGTCCAGATCAGAAGAATTTCTATCCCCTCTTCCATTCTAATAGGTTCTCTAATTCTGCTTCCTAGTTCTTTATGCCAGAAACCTCATGCTTTGTGAAGCTTGAAAATTCTACCTTATCAAGCATGAATACTGTACAGGAATTCTCTCAGTTTAACTCCCTCTTCAGTGTGCCGGCAGTGTGCTCCCTCTTCCTCCACATGAACTTTGAGCTCAAGTTGACCATGCTGATACTTTGCCTTGTTGTCTACAATCTGCTGTTCCTTCACACCCATTCCTGGCTCTCTGACTGCTATCTCTCAGCTCTACCGTAACCAAACTGCATTCAGGTAATTAGCCCTCATGGAATTCTCCCAGAATAAAAGCAGAAGTGAAGACTACTAGTTATCCTTCTTTGTTAACTTCCCTTCCTACTTGCTGGGTTGGATGGCTCCCATTTTAATGGAGCATGGTATAAGTGATGCAGAAAAGAGCAACAGAAATGATCAAGGAGCTGTAGCAACTTCCTTCCAACGATCAAACCATCACCACCTCCAATTTAAAAGCTGATTAATAGACAAAGTTATGCTTTGGGAGATGTTTAAAGATTATGCCCATGGTTATGTGGCTTTTAAAGGAAGATTAGATTAATGGTCAGATATTAGTTGAGGCCAGTGGTGGGATTCAGCCGGTTCGGACCGGTTTAGGTGAACTGGTAGTGGCGACCTGCCCAACAGCCTGGGTGCAATCCCATCCTATATCGCTGTGTTTTTGACGCAGCACGCATATGCGGACAGCACGCACGAGTGAATCAACGTGTTGTTTGATGTCGCACGCATGTGCGGACAGTGCTTGCAAATTGCCGTGTTTTGTGATGCCGCACACATGTGTGGATGGTGCATGCGTGAGTGAAGTGAGCGTGCACGCGTGCACGCTCAAATTTCCGGTGCTGGGCGAACCGGTTGTTACAGTATGTGAAGCCAACCTCTGGTTGAGGCCATTGTCTCTGAAGGTTTCACAGAAGGTCATGATCCAAGATGAGTAGCCATTACTGGAGGGTAGCAACACAAGTTTGTTGACTCAGGATCTGTTTAAGGAAGTCCCCAAAACATCAGTCTAGGGAACTGTTAGGATTTGAATTTATGGCTAGAGGTGATAAGAACTTTTTCCCTTGAAAACTAATCCTTGTCAAAATAAAGCCCGACAATAAAGTCTAAGTAATAAAATATTTATTTCAGTAGAAAAGAATATAAAACCTATAATCCTAATAGCTACATTTCTGCAATCTAAGAATCACGTCCTCCCTCAACAGAGGACAGCAACAGAAGAGAAGGAAAGAATGCAATGGAATGTTAGACATGCGCAGATCACTCATCATGTGTCTGCTTTTCTAGGAATGTCTGAATAGCATAGAGCAGTGCTCCCCAACCAGTGTGCCGTGGCACACTGGTGTGCCATGAGGCCATGCCAAGTGTGCCGCGGCAAAAGCTTGCATCATATCCAGAACGGCCTGCCGCCCACCGAATGCTAGATTTTGCCCAGCAACGTTTTGTTGCATTCGATGTGCGGCCGCTGCCCTACAGCTCTGAGTCCGAGAAGTTCTATCCCCCCCCTTCCCCTGCTCACGATTGTCCTGATCACAAGTCTACAGGGCCTGGACAGAGCAGTGTTCATTATTAGGTATTACCTATCTGTCGTTTTCTGCACTGTGTTCTAATTTTTAAGTTCGCGTAGTTAAACTTAGAAAATTGGTATATGAATTATATTTATTTTGTGCGGCTTCAAATATGGACAAGTTTTTGCGAAAAGAACGCCCAACTTCACCGACAATTGATGATGAAACCAGCATGAGCGATATTGCAAAAAAAAAAACAGAAGATTACAAAAAGGTAGTACAATGAAGAATATATTCGATATGGATTTTCGTGGTGTGGTGAAGAAACGGCTCCAAAACCAGAATGCGTAATTTGCAGGGAAAGCTGTCTAACGAGGCAATGGTTCCAAGTAAACTGATTCGCCATCTAAAATAGAAACATCCTAGTTGCGCCAACAAGAACATACAATATTTTCAACGGCTTTTGAGTCAAAATGCTAAACAGATACAATTTATGAAGTCATCAGTCACAGTTTCTGACAAAGCGTTAGAAGCTAGTTTTTCTATTGCAAATTTAATTGCACGTCAGAAAAAAGCACATACAATTGGCGAAACCCTCATTAAACCAGCATGCATGGAAATCATTCGAATAATGTTTGGACCTGGTGCAGTTAAGGAAGTAGAAAATGTTCCGTTGTCAGGTAATACTGTAAAAAGACGTATTGACGATATGTCTAGCGATATTCTGAAAACAGTAATTACCAAATTAAAAGCAGCTGGAAATTTTTCACTCCAAATTGATGAAACAACTGATATTAAGAACCAAGCACAACTAATTTGTATTGTCCGTTTCGTTGATGAGGGTGCTATAAAAGAGCATTATTTATTTTGCAAAGTGCTTCCAGAGCGGACTACCGGTGAGGCACTTTTTCGTGCTATAAATGATTTCTTCAATGCTTATGACATTAAATGGAGTAATTGCATAAGTGTTTGTACGGATGGCGCCGCCGCAATGATGGGCAATAAAAAAGGTTTTGTCTCATGTGTAAAACAACAAAATGCGGAAATACAAATTACCCATTGCTGCATACATCGAGAAGCGTTGATGGCGAAAAACTTGCCAGATGAACTATTGCAAATGATGAACGAATGCGCGAAAATCATAAACATCATTAAAACAAGGGCCCTGAATACGCGAATTTTTGAAATACTCTGCGAAGAAATGGGATCAGAATATCAGTCATTATTGTTTTACACTGAAATACGTTGGCTATCCCGAGGAAAAGTTCTGGCAAGATTATTTGAGCTTTGCAACGAGGTGAGCCATTTTTTATTGAAGCAAAACATGTTCGAACTACACCAGCTCCTCGAGGATGATCACTGGATTACAAAACTAGCATACATGGCTGACATATTCGAGCACCTGAATGAACTCAATAAAAGGATGCAAGGTTGGAATGAAAATGTATTAACGTGCTCTGACAAATTAAATAGATTCAAAGAGAAACTGGAACTTTGGCAAACGGAGTTAGGACGTGGATCACTAGAAATGTACAAAAGAACAAACCAGATTAAAATTGAAAATAATAAGCAGTTCATAATAAATTTAGCTCAACGACATTTAACATTGCTCTTAGAGAAGTTTGATCATTACTTTCATACAATCAATATGGAGCAATACGATTGGGTTCGAAATCCTTTTGCAACGATTGCCAAAAATTCTACCGAAGTACTTTCCCTTCAGATTCGAGAGGAATTTCTTGAATTGAGGAATGACGGGTCATTAAAAATAAAATTCGCTCAAGTTCCGTTGGATGTGTTCTGGATTGGGATTGAGGAAGAATATCCCCATATCTCCAAGAAGGCTGTCGAAATTCTGTTACCATTTGCAACCACATATATATGTGAACAAAGTTTTTCAGCGTTAGTCCAAATAAAAAATGACAAGCGATCATGCTTGAAGGGCATCGATCAAGAACTTCGGGTTGCTCTGTCCAGTATTAAACCGAACATCAAATCTCTGTGTTCATTAAAACAAGCGCAGGTGTCACATTAGTTATAAGTTGTTAGAGAACAGTTAGAATATAGAGTTATGAATTGATGGATGTGTTACAAGTACCTACCTAATTATCAAATAAAATAATAAATCAAGTAATTCTGTTTGTTTATTTATTTATTTATTTATTTATTTATTTATTTATTTATTTATTTATTTATTTATTTCTTTCTTTATTTATTTATTTATTTATTTATGGTTTCTTATATGCCGCCCCACTCCCGAGGGACTCAGGGCGGCTTACAACACAGGAATTATGCCCAGTTTGACATTCCTATACTATTATACTCTTCAAAACGATATTTTGAAGATTATATTTGTTTTTTATCCAATTTTTGTATGTGGTGTGCCGTGGAATTTTGGGAGAGGCTATGGTGTGCCGAGGGTGACAAAAGGTTGGGGATCACTGGCATAGAGTATAGCATATGATCTCAGCTGACAATCAAAATTCACATTGTGACACCCCTTCTTTGTCAGTTGAGGGAATATGAGGTATCACTCAACACACATTAATTTTCGTAGGTACTCATGTTGAGCTGCTGGCAATGGCTTATTTAAAATGTCAGCTATCTGATATTTTGTGGACACATACTCTAATTTTACAAGACCTTGTCTTACTGACTCTCTAAAATTTTTATAACGAATGTCAATGTGTCTGGGCCTTGAACCCGTTGTTGTGACTTGCCCGCGTCCCGCGCAGATGATGGAGGACCCGGAGGACGTGGAGCCGCTCATGGTGCAGCAGTACCAGCCCATGTGCCTGGCACCTGAGTCGGCCAGTGATGAAGACTCGGTGCCAGAGGAGGACGATCAGCCAGGACCTTCTGCACCTGCTCAGCAGAGTGAGTCATCAGGGGACGAAGAGCCTCTGCTGGATGCTAGGGCTCGTAGAGCAGCCAGCAGACAGGACTGGCTTAGCAAGCGGAGGTCTCCTCGGAGGTAGCACTGAGGGCTAATTGGGCCACACCCTTCAGTGCCTATTTAAGTCCGGCGCAGTCAGCGATCAGTGCTGAGAACAACATCTGTGATCTGCGAGCACTTCAGAGTCCTGTTTGCATCGGAGTCCTGCTTTGAATCTTGTTTTTGGAAAGAGCAGCTTCTGGAAGGCTTATTCTGGGAAGCCAGCCAACTTGTGAGTCAAAGAGATAAGAAGAGACTTAATTGGTATTTGTTTTTGAACATTTGAATGTTTGGTTATTAACTCACGAAGAACCAAAGGAACTTTATTCCCCGAGACTCTCCTTATGTTTGTTTATGGACTTTTAAACCCCTGCGCTTTTACTAAGAACCTTCATTAGTAAAAGGACCCTTTTTGCTTTAGTAACAAACAGTTGTGTGTGTGTTTTTCTGTGGGTTGCGGTGCTGGGACACAACAGTTTGTTCTCAGCCCAAACTGACCACACACAAGCCGAGATAGCACCATGGAGCAGCTTCAGGATGAGAATGCTCAACTTCGGCAGCAGCTGGCAATCATGAACGCTCAGTTGACGATGCAGCAAAATCAGTTGGCAGCAGCTGCTCCTGTTTTGGCTCCCGCCCAAAGGACACGCTGCCCGATAGCCATGCCGGATACCATGGAGACGAGGCTATGTTCCCGGCGTTCCTAGGCCAGAGGATTTCCCCCACGACCGGGACAAGGTGGGGTTTGTAATTAGCCTGCTGTCTGGAAATGCAGCACGTTGGGCCACCCCTCTACTGGTCCAGAACACTCCCCTCCTCCAGGACTTCGGGCGTTTCTGTACCCATTTGGAGGAGATGTTCGCTGACCCAATTAAGGCCCAGACGGCGTGCAGGCAATTAAGGCAGCTGAGGCAAGGCCGGAGACCACTCAGGGAGTACATCAGCGAATTCCGTCTCCTCAGCCAAGACTCGGCCTGGAACGAGGCTGCGTTGTTGGATGCCTTCCAGGAGGGCTTGGCAGACAGCATCCAGGACGAGCTGGCACGCTTGGACATTCCTGCAACCACCCAAGAACTGGTGCGGCTCTGTCTCAAAATTGATGCCCGGTTGCAAAGGAGGAACGCGCGCCGTGCTGCTCCGGCGCCTCTTGCACCACCTGAAGTCTCCGCTGTTCTGGCTCCACAACGTGCTGCTCAGGCACCTCCTGTTCCCCATGGACTTCAGTCGGCCCCGGCTCCCCGTGACGAGCCTATGGACCTTGGCGCTGTTCGGCCCCGCTTGACCGGCACGGAAAAGGACAGATGCAGGGCAGGGGGGTTGTGTCTGTATTGTGGCGACCCGGGCAATTTCGCTCGCTCGTGCCCCAGGAAGGGTCGGGGGCCCACAGCTTTTGGTCCTGCTCCACCGTCCCAGCCGTCGCTGTCAGGAAACGGCCAGCACCCAGCCTAGTGGAAACGCTGGGTCGGGCAAGCACACCCAAGGACTCCAGCTTGGCTGATGTGGATCCCGGGCCTCCGCGGCATCTGTTATTGGACTTCATTCACCACCGGGCCCGAGGGATCTCCGCACACGCCTTGGTGGACTCCGGGGCAACCACCAATTTCATCGACGAGGCGTTCGCCCGGCATCTCGCCGTCCCCTTGTGCCCCGTGGACCCGCCGATGAGGGTGGAAACGATCGATGGCCGGGTGTTGCTGTCCGGTCCGATCAAGGCCATCATGCAGCCGGTGCACTGGTGCATTGGACGGCACGAGGAGGCCATCCAGTTCTATGTGACGTCGGGACTCCATTTCTCCCTGGTTCTCGGACTGGCGTGGCTGCGCACCCACGACCCTTGGATTGTATGGTCCCAGAACTTTATTGCTTTCCCTAGTCTACAGTGTGTGGACCATACGCGACAGGTTTGCGCGGGCACGGTACCTGACCCTCCGGACATTTCACTCCCGGCTGACTTTTCGGACTTTGCCGACGTGTTTAGTGAAAAGGAGGCGGACCAGTTGCCCCCGCACCGGCCCTACGATTGCCCCATGGACCTGATCCCCAACGCTCCGCTCCCTGTGGGACGCCTCTACTCAATGTCGGAACCCGAACTAGCCGCACTGCGAGACTTTATCGATAAAAACCTGGCCAGGGGTTTCATCTGACCCTCCTCGTCGCCCTTGTCTGCCCCCGTCCTCTTCGTCAAGAAGAAAACTGGGGACTTGCGCCTGTGCTGCGATTATAGAAAACTGAACGCCATCACAGTGCGCAACCGGTACCCGTTGCCCCTCATCCCGGAGTTGATGGAACGCCTCCGCTCGGTGACCATCTTTACCAAACTGGACTTACGCGGCGCCTATAACTTGGTGTGTGTTCATGAGGGGGATGAATGGAAGACTGCGTTCGGGACCCGCTACGGTCATTTCGAGTATACGGTCATGCCATTCGGCTTGACCAATGCTCCGGCTGTGTTCCAGCATTTCATGAACGATATCTTTAGGGATTTGCTGGACCAGTTCGTTGTCGTTTACCTGGACGATATCATGATTTACTCCACGTCCCGGAGCAGCCACGTCCAACACATCCGCCAAGTCCTGCAGCAGCTGCGAGACCACCAGCTGTACGCCAAATTGGAGAAGTGTCAGTTTTTCCAGACAACCGTGGATTTCCTGGGCCATCGGATTTCGCCGGAAGGCATCGCCATGGACCGTGGCAAGGTCGAGGCCCTGAAAACTTGGCAACCCCCGCGCTGGGTGAAGGACGTTCAGCGACTCCTGGGGTTCGTGAACTATTACAGGACCTTCATCCCGGGGTTCGCCACTCTGACCGTGCCTCTCACTCGACTGCTGCAAAAACAAGTCCCTTTCCGGTGGGGTGATCCCGAACAACAGGCGTTCAAGACCCTCACGGATGCCTTCATGCAGGAGCTGATCCTCAAGCACCCAGACCCTCACTGCCCCTTCGTCGTGGAGGCGGACGCGTCCGACATTGCCGTGGCCGCCGTCTTGTTACAGACCCGGGAAGATGGCGGTCATCTATTCCCCTGCTCCTATTACTCACGAAAATTAACCCAGTCGGAGCGCAACTATACCATCTGGGAGAAGGAGTTGCTGGCCATCAAGACGGCTTTCGAGACCTGGCAGCACCACCTTGAGGGGGCTCGACATCAAGTTGAGGTGCGCACGGACCACAAGAACCTAGAGTTCTTACAGACGGCCAGGAAGCTCAACCAGCGCCAGATACACTGGTCGTTCTTTTTCTCCCACTTCAATTTTTACATTACTTACATCCCGAGTGGCCAGAATCAGCAGGCGGATGCGCTGTCCCGCAAGCCAGAGTACGCCCAAGCCCAGGACCCGCTGCCGCCTTGGACGGTCCTGCCCGCCGAGTCCTTCGCGGCTACCCAGGATCCCGTGGACCTCCGAGGGCAGATTCGGGAGGCGCAGCGACAGGACACCTACGCGGCGCCATGGAGGCAGGAGATAGGGCCTGAGTCCCCTTGGACGTTTTCAGACGACCTCCTCCGTTTCCGGGACCTGCTCTACGTTCCCGCCGGTCCGCTCCGTGGCATGATCCTTCAGCAGTGCCACGACAGCCCTGCGGCTGGCCACTTTGGCCTTTTCAAGACTCTGAATCTGGTGGCTCGGACTTTTTGGTGGCCCAGACTCCGTGACGACGTCCAGGCCTATGTGACATCCTGTGTCCGCTGTCGCCAGGCCAAGTACCCCCATGGAGCGCCGCCAGGCCTGCTGCAGCCCCTGCCGATGCCAGAGAGACCCTGGGGGGCCGTCTCTATGGACTTCCTCATGGACTTGCCCCCATCCGCCGGCTTCACAACCGTGTTCGTAGTAGTCGACATGCTCACCAAGATGGCACACTTCATCCCCTGTCGAGGGTTGCCGACAGCTAGCGCCACGGCGCGCATGTTCATCCAACATGTTCATCCAACACGGTCTGCCGGATAGGGTCGTGTCGGATTGGGGGGCCCAGTTCACGGCCAAATTCTGGAAGGGTCTGATGGCGGCCCTGGAGGTCCAAGTCTGCCTGTCATCGACGCATCATCCAGAGACTGATGGGGGCACGGAAAAAGTAATCGGCATCCTCGAACAGTACCTGCGCTGCTTTGTCAACCAGCAGCAGGACAACTGGGCGGACTACCTTGCCGTGGCCGAGTTTGCTTTTAACAACTCCCAGCACACCTCAACGCACACCTCTCCATTCCTCGTCAACCTTGGTTACCACCCCCATTTTTTCCCGCTCACGCTCCTAGACTCTCCTGTTCCTGTGGCGGAGGAATTCCTGTCCGAGCTCCAGGCCGTTCACCAACTGGTGAAGAGATCGTTGAATAAGGCCAAGGAGGATTATAAGAGGGTCGCGGACCGCTCCCGGCGAGCAACTCCACCCCTGGCGGTCGGGGATCACGTCTGGCTGTCCACGAAGCATCTCCCCTCCGACCGACCAGCTCGCAAGCTTGACCACCGGTTCCTAGGTCCGTTCCTGGTGGAAGCGGTCATTAACCCCGTGGCCTACCGGCTGACTTTGCCTCGCTCTCTCTCAGGATCCACCCCGTCTTCCTTCGGTCCCTCCTTGTTCCCGAACGTCCTGCCTGTCCGCTCCGCCCTCCCGCTTCGCCCCAACCGGTGATCCGCACTCCCGACGAACCACCCGAATACGAAGTTGCCAGTATTCGGGATTCCCGCTGGATGAAGGGCCGGTTCAAGTACCTCATCGAGTGGAAGGGGTACGGCCCTGAGGACTTCACTTGGGAGGATGCGACCGCCGTTCACGTTCCGGACCTGGTCCGGGCCTTCCACGCTCAATTCCCGTCACGGCCGCATCCGGACCGACTGACCTGGGGGAAGGGCCCTGCGGTGAGGGATAGTGTTGTGACCTGCCCACGTCCCACGCAGATGATGGAGGACCCGGAGGATGTGGAGCCGCTCATGGTGCAGCAGTACCAGCCCATGTGCCTGGCACCTGAGTCGGCCAGTGATGAAGACTCGGTGCCAGAGGAGGACGATCAGCCAGGACCTTCTTCACCTGCTCAGCAGAGTGAGTCATCAGGGGACGAAGAGCCTCTGCTGGATGCTAGGGCTCGTAGAGCAGCCAGCAGACAGGACTGGCTTAGCAAGCGGAGGTCTCCTCGGAGGTAGCACTGAGGGCTAATTGGGCCACACCCTTCAGTGCCTATTTAAGTCCGGCGCAGTCAGCGATCAGTGCTGAGAACAACATCTGTGATCTGCGAGCACTTCAGAGTCCTGTTTGCATCGGAGTCCTGCTTTGAATCTTGTTTTTGGAAAGAGCAGCTTCTGGAAGGCTTATTCCGGGAAGCCAGCCAACTTGTGAGTCAAAGAGATAAGAAGAGACTTAATTGGTATTTGTTTTTGAACATTTGAACGTTTGGTTATTAACTCACGAAGAACCAAAGGAACTTTATTCCCCGAGACTCTCCTTATGTTTGTTTATGGACTTTTAAACCCCTGCACTTTTACTAAGAACCTTCATTAGTAAAAGGACCCTTTTTGCTTTAGTAACAAACAGTTGTGTGTGTGTTTTTCTGTGGGTTGCGGTGCTGGGACACAACACCCGTGAAGCGTGTTTTTGAAATATAAACTACTGATTGATTGTCTTCTATCATAATGATTGGTTGAGTCGGTCTCGTCCAGATATCTGTAACTAGGGAATCAAACCAGGTTAACGAATTGCATGCATCTGAAACACAACCATATTCAGCTTCAGTTGAAGAACAAGAAACAAATCTTTGTTTTCTCACATTCCAGTAAATTCGACATCCATTCAGGAACATTATGTAACCTGAAGTGCTTTTTCTTGATCCCTTACCACTTGCCCAATCGGCATCTGCATAACAATATAATTCTGCAAAATCAGTGTGTGTAGGTTCTAGCTTCAATTTTAAATGTTGAGTATATTTTAGGTACTTCAATGACTTCTTAATACATGACCAGTGAAAATCTTTTGCTTTGCCTATGTATCGTGATAGTAAATTAACACTAAGTGCTATGTCTGGTCTGGTCCAACCACTAATGTATAGTAGTGACCCAATTACTGAAAGATACAGTGTTTGATCCTTAAACTCAGGACCTTCTGCATCCTTTAAATTATGAAAATCTGTTTGCATAGGTGTGTGTGCTGTTGTAGCATCTTTCATGTTACAATGATGTAAAAGTTGTTCTATCTTGTTCTCTTGTGAAAGAGTAAACCCCTTCTGTGTTTTTTCAATCTGAACACCTAAATATTCATTAATGTGACCTAAGGATTTCAATGTAAAGTATCTTTGCAAACCTTTAATGAAAATCTCACTCATACGCTTGCTTGGACCAATGTAAACAATGTCATCAACATAAACAAGAACAATTTCATATGCATTTTCATACCTTTTTGTAAACACGCACTCATCAGTTTCGGACTTAATAAAGCCCATTGAATTTAGTTTGTCTTTTAGACATAAATACCACATTAAACCTGACTGTTTCAGACCATAAAGACTTTTGTTTAGGAACCAAGTATCCCCTTCTCGCTCTCGGAAGCCGGGAGCGCATTTCACGTAGATTTGTTCATCTAGATCAGCATGTAGGTATGCTGTTTCAACATCAAACTGAAAAACTTCTAGACCAAGAATGGTAGCTGTAGTTAAGGCTATTTTTACACTTTCAGTTCGCACTGTAGGTGAGTAGGTGTTTGTGTAGTCTTCAGGATAACTTTGTGCGAAACCTTGAGCTACAAGTGTTGCTTTGTACAATGACTCACCGTTTGGCTTCTGTTTGATTTTGTAGACCCATCTTGTGCCAATGATCCTTTTGTTTGTTGGAGGTTCTGCAGGTGTAAATACTTTAAGTTTCTGCACACTGTCCATCTCAACCTGCATGGCTTTGTTCCACTTTTCTTGTTCATCTTCAGAAAGATATTTTATTTGGGAAAAGTTTTATGGTGGAAGTGTAATGTTACAGATCAATGGCGATGGTTTTTCTGTTAACTGCAGTGAGTATTTCTTTGGAGGGATACCTTTTCTTGTTCTCTTGGAATGTCTCGGGATGGTTGTCCATTCTCTTTCCATGTCTTCCTCATCTCCATCATCGTCGCTAGCATCAGCATCCGCGGCTTGTGAAGATGGAACATCAGGTTGTGTACTTTGGTCATCTGGTTGTTCTGTATCAGCAATTTCATCTCTAGCAAAATAAACTCTGGGGTCGTTTGAATGTACCCTGGACCAATCTGAGTCTTCTTCAAAATTGGCTGAATTAGAAATTGTTATCATATTTCGGGAGTCAATGAATTTGGGCCATTTCGAATTGCCATCAATACCCATATATCTCAGTCTCTTTGCTATTTGGCCTCCTTTCCTTCTTTGTGCTAATGGAATGTTCACCAGAGCATATGAACCAAAAATGTGTAAGTTTGTAAGATCTGGTTGGTAACCATGTAACATGTAGAAAGGTGTCTGGTCAATTACACTGCTCCAAGTACGATTGACAATGTATTTATTTATTTATTTATTTGGCAGTTTTTCTATGCCGCCCTACTCCCTCAGGACTCAGGGCGGCGTACAACATTTTATGAAAACTCCAAACAAATCATTAAAAAAGCAATTTTTAAAAACAGTTTAAAAAACATATAAACAACATACATACATGGGGGAGACATCAGATATAAAGTCATCTCAGACTCACCCCGCCTGCAGGAAGAGCCATGTCTTAATGGCTTTTCGGAAGGCCAGCAGGGTGGGGATAATTCGGATCTCTGGGGGCAGTTGGTTCCAGAGAGCAGGGGCCCCTACCGAGAAGGCCCTCCCCCTAGGCCCCGCCAGTCAACACTGTTTGGCTGACAGGACCCGGAGGAGACCCACTCTGTGGGACCTGACCGGTCGAAGGGAAGAATGAGGCAGAATGCAGTCCCAGAGATAGCCTGGTCCTAAGCCATGTAGGGCTTTAAATATGATGATCATGTAGTTTGCATACTTAAGAGCCTCACCCCAAAATGAATGATTGAGATTAGCATCTTCTAGGAGGCAACGCATCATGGTTTGTAGAACTCCCTGTCTTCGTTCAACCACTCCATTTTGAGCTGGCGTGTAAGGTGCTGACGTTTGGTGGAGGATACCATTTCTACGCATCCAATCCTGGAAACGCTGTGACATGAACTCGGTACCTCGGTCACTCTGGATTCTTCGGATCCTCACTCTGTGTTGATTGTAGGCTTGGACTGCAAAGTCTTTAAAGATCTGAAAGGTCTCAGATTTTTCTTTCATAGGATATACATATCCATATCTAGAATGGTTATCAACAATGGTTAAGAAATACTTTTTACCGCCAATTGTTGGTCTATAAGGACCCACTATATCAGTATGTACCAAATCAAAAATACGTGTTGACCAGCGTGTAGCGTGTTTTGGAATGGCCGCTGTCTAGGACTTTGCCTTTTTGCAAACAGCGCAATCCAAATACACCTTACACCCCTTTAGATCCAAACCTTTTACAAAAAACGGCATTTTCTTAAGAACGTCAAAACTTGGGTGACCCAATCTTCTGTGCCACTTGTGGATGCAACTGTAATGCAAAGGTTTACCGGTTAATGAATTTGCAACATTTACATTTAAATGAGGAACCTTAGGCTTGCATTTAGCAATTTGTTTGTCTCTTTGTTGCTTAATGGCTTTAGGAGCCTGTGGAGCAGTTACAGGATCTCTCTCTGGGACATCTCTCTCTGGGCCTGTGTTGCTCTCTATTGAGATTTTTATACTTGCCTGTGCTTCTGGTTTAGGCTTTGGCCTTAAGTAATAGACCCCACAAATCAAAATTGTGTCAGCAACAATATCACCATCCTTAATAATATAACTTGCTTTCTTTAGATGGTTGACCTGAAAATCTAAAACAGTAGACAAATGACTTTGGCTAAGCAAATTACAAGTTGCTGCTGGTACATAATAGACATCTGGAATAAGTGTGTCTAACTCTTCAATGTAAACAGTTCCTTTTCCTTCGACCTTGCAAGGTTGGTCTGTGAATGTGTACAGTTCACGGTATTCTGATTCTGGCTCGTGCATTTCTTTAAAAAGTTCTTTTCTGTAGGTAATATGAAGTGCTGCACCGCTGTCTAAAGTCCACAAAAGATGTCTGTCATATTGTTGACGTGGTTGTGGATCGTTGGTGATGGCTAGTGTGGCGTATGGAGCTTGCGAATCGCGCCTGGGACTGGGGCGACGCTGCCTTCCACCTCTACCTCTGCCGCTGCCGCCTCTGGGAACTGTTCCTCTGGGCTGGTACTGGACAGGAACTGGGGTGCGTTGAAAACAATCTCTGCCGGTGTGGATCTGGCATCTTGGCATCCATCGCAGATCTGGCATCTTGGCATCCTTGGGACGTAATCCCTACCTCTGAAGGGTCGTCTGGGTGGAGCTCTGGCCGCTGCTGCTGGAGCTCGCAAGTGTGGCATAGCAAGCATAAATGCTTCTTCTACTGTTAAAATTCTACAAACATGATCAACTGTTCTTTGAGCGACAGGCACTTGATTAATTTTTGTAATAGCATCTTTCCATGCATAATTCAATGAATTGATAATGATACTGACCATTTGGAAGTCATTGACAACATTGCCTCTTTCGGCCAAGTCTTTTCGCATCCCTTTCATTTTTGTTAAATGTGCCCCAACACTTTCTCCAGGCTTGAGTCTCGAACCATGAAACTCTGATAGTAGTAAACATGTGGACTCCATTGAAATTGGGCGAAAACACTGTTCTAACTGAGTCCAGATCTCTTGGGCAGTTACATCAGGGCCAAAGGTTAACTGGAGTTCTGTTTCCATTGACATCAATAACGTGGTACATGTTTTGACATCTAAATTTCTTATTGCATCAGCCCATGGCTGTGCAGGAGGGTTAAAAATCATGTCATATGTGCCTTCGCGGTGGAGCAAAAGTCTAATCTCACTAACCCAGGCTTTGTAATTTTCTCCTGATTGTTTTAATCTTGCGCTGCCAGTTAATGGGGCAATGGGCGCCTGGTGCGTTTGGGCTAATGCTGGAGCAGACTGTACTTGGATCGGCATGGGTTGTGCCACTATTGGGGCCTGCACTGGTTGTGGAGCAGCCTGTGGCGCAGCCTGAGCTCGGGGTTGCTGCTGTGCAGCTTGGACAGCCATTGGAGCAGGTTGGGCTGCCATAGGAACAGGTTGTACAATTTGTGCCTGTTGTTGAACAGCTTGAGCAGGCTGAAGTATTTGCTGTGCTTGTTGTGCCTGCATCTGTTGTGTTTGCCCCTGTGCCTGAGGTCCCATGTAGGTTAAATCAGGAGGTTGAATAAAATATGAGTCAGAACCTCTAGGGGGCACTGATGGTTGGGCTTGCACTTGCATACGAGACATAAGTGTTTCAATTCCCAGTTGTGTTAAAAATTCTTGCCCATATGGAGTTTTCATTAATAATTCAGCCCTGTCACCACTAGATGGCACTGCAACATTACTTTTTGGAAATTCATACAGTCTTTGTTCTCTAAACTCAGCCCCTTGTGACGTATGCACGTTTCTTTCTCCTAAGAGGCTCGACGTGGCACCTATTTGTGGGCGTGCCTCTAAATTGCATGAAGAAGGAGGAAGGTAAGCCATTTTTGCTTCCTCAAGAATTTTTGGGAGCTGGCAGACATTTTGTTTTGCACTAAGTGTAAGAATACACCGTCTCGCTGCTCGCAATTCTTGTTGCAAATATTCAATCTGTCTACTCTGATCCTCCTGGGCTTGTTTAAAACCTGTATCTATTATTCTTTCGTGACTTGTTTGCTCAGGGAAGCATATATCTTCAGAATAAACTTCTGAATGGGAGAATTGCGCGGTCTCATCATGAAATATTTTCGGCTTGGTTCCCATACGGTTAAAGTCTGCCCCAGAGAGTAATGGCGTGCTTTGTACAGTTTGCACTGACCTTAGATAACATTCGGTGTGCCTTTCCGCAGTTGCTGCCAGAGGTGGAGAAGAGACTTGTAGAGAAATTCTGTTCACTTTTCTTTGAGGTGTAGTTTGAGTGTCTCCAGAAGCAACCTCCTCTGTTTGTAGGTCCAGGATCGGCTCCTGGAACTTTTCTTCATCAGATGGCATTTTGAAAGATTTGTAATAGAGCTCTCCTAAGAAAAGCTACAAATCTCTCTAACTGGCCTAGGACGCATGAATCTTTTCTGGATAGAATCCAAAGGAAAGTTAATTAGTAAAAAGTTCAAACCGTCCGACTGCTACCATGTTAGGATTTGAATTTACGGCTAGAGGTGATAAGATCTTTTTCCCTTGAAAACTAATCCTTGTCAAAATAAAGCCCGACAATAAAGTCTAAGTAATAAAATATTTATTTCAGTAGAAAAGAATATAAAACCTATAATCCTAATAGCTACATTTCTGCAATCTAAGAATCACGTCCTCCCTCAACAGAGGACAGCAACAGAAGAGAAGGAAAGAATGCAATGGAATGTTAGACATGCGCAGATCACTCATCACGTGTCTGCTTTTCTAGGAATGTCTGAATAGCATAGCGTATAGCATATGATCTCAGCTGACAATCAAAATTCACATCGTGACAGGAACTGTTGGAAATCTAATTCTGGATTAGAAGGACTTTTGGTTTCATCCAAGAGGTGTCTTCATGGCTGCTGCAGAACTGAGGCAAATACTCTTGAGATTATGTGATTTTGATGGTTTCTTCTGGATGGTCATCTTTCACGGGTGATGAAGGAAGTATACCATCACATCCAATAATTTAATTGCCTTATTGTAAACATTTTGGCTATGTTTAGATGAAAAGTTACTTTGATATAAACTGTTCATAGCAGACATACAGATACAGATACAAATTAACAGAGTTGGAAGGGACCTTGCCGGTCATCTAGTCAAACCCCTGAACTTGATTTCACTGAAGAACAGATTCAGATGATCAGGAACCACTTAGATCAGGGGTGTTAAACTGGCGGCCCGCGGGCCGGATGCATCACGTGCAGGCCACGCCCACCCCAGCTCTGCAAAGGCAAAAAATGTCACGATAGGTCATGATACGTCATGTGACGTGATCAAGTTTGACACCCCTGACTTAGATGCTTAGTATGTTTATCACAGCAGAAGGGTTTTAGCTGTAACTTGTGGGTTTGAAATTATGTCAGACATTCTTACTTTGTTTTTTCTTAGATGAGAAGTAAGGGAAGTAGTATTCCTCAACTATATTATTTTTTTCCACACTTGGAAAGCTAATGAGCTTGATTTATAGCCTCAAGTTATTGAAGATTGCAATGGTATAGATAACACATTACTGATTTATCTTGTTCATAAAATTGCAAAACACACATTTTTTGTGTGTGTGCTGATGTTGTAAAAAAAATGGAATGAAACAAGCAAGCAAGCCAACAAAAATGATATGAAATATATATGAAACCAACACAGGGCAGAAGTGTCTTGGTCACCTGGCCCTCAGTTATAGAAAATGGAGAAATACAATCTCTTCTGCAGAACTATGTAAATTAAGGCATTCACAAGAATCACAAATCACAGCAAGGTACATTTCCCCCCTTGTCTTTAACCAGGATTATACAAGTTCTGCTAACAATGATAGGGAGTGAAGGTTATATCACCATGATGGCGAACCTATGGCACAAGTGTCCAGGTGGCACGCGGAGCCATATCTGAGGGCATGCGAGACGTTGCCCTATGTCAGCTCCAGCATGCATGTACGCGCTGGCCAGCTGATTTTCAGCCTTCTGTAGGGCGGGGGGAGGCTGTTTTCGCCCTCCCCAGGCTTCAGGAAAGCCTCCGGAGCCTGTGGATGGTGAAAAACGGACCCAACTTCCGGTAGGCTTTCCTGAAGCCTGGGGAGGGTGAAAAACGTCCCAACATGCCTACCGGAAGTCCGGAGGCTTCAGTGAGGCCTGCGCACATGCGCGGTGGGGGGCAGCATGGGGGGGGGGTTGTGCGCGCATGCACAGGGGGCATTGCATTATGGGTGTGGGCACATGTGCAAGCACTATCGCACGCATGTGCGCCCTTTTGGCACCTGAGCAGCTGGCAGAGTATGGGTGTTACGTGGGTGTATCTTAAGACACCCACCACAGCATGCACAGCCACATTTTGCACCAGTTGAAGTCTCCGGATACTCTTCAAGGGTAGCCCCATGTAGAGCACATTACAGTAGTCCAATCTAGAGATGACAAGGGCATGAGTGACCGTGAGTAGAGCCTCCTCCAAGTATGGTCACAATTGGTGCACCAGGCGAACCTGTGCAAAGGCTCCCCTAGCCACAGCTGTGAGATGTTGATCTAATTTTAGCTGTGGATCTAGGAGAACTCCCAAATTGCAAACCCGTTCCGAGGGAGTTAATTTTTCTCCCCCAAGAACCAAGGAGGGACAGTTGGAATCGTCCTTAGGAGGCAATATCCAGAGCCACTCAGTCTTGTCGGGGTTAAGTTTGAGCCTGTTCCTCCCCATCCAGATCCTGACATCGTCCAGGCATCGGCACATTATGTCCACTGCCTCCCTGAATTGAACCGGGGTGGAAATGTACAGCTGGGTGTCGTCAGCGTACTGTTGAAAACTCACCCCGTGTCAACGGATTATCTCCCCCAGCGGTTTCATGTAAATGTTGAACAGGATGGGCGAGAGGACCGAACCCTGCGGCACCCTGCAAGTCAGGGGCCTAGGAGACGACCTCTGTCCTCCTGTTAACACCGACTGCATCCTATCAGCGAGGTAAGAGGAGAACCACCGTAAAACGGTGCCTCCCACTCCCAACTCGCTGAGACGATGCAGAAGGATACCATGGTCGATGGTATCAAAAGCCGCTGAGAGGTCAAGTAGCACCAGGATGGAAGAATAGCCCCCATCCCGGGCTTGCCAGAGATCATCCATCCAGGAGACCAAGGCAGTTTCTGTACTGTAGCGGCGCCTGAAACCCGATTGAAAGGAATCTAGATAATCAGTTTCCTCCAATAACCGAAGAAGCTGAAAAGCTACCACCTTCTCAACAACTTTCCCTATGAAAGGTAAGTTGGAGACCGGACGAAAGTTCTTCAAATCCGCCGGATCCAGGGAAAGCTTCTTAAGGAGGGGTCTCACCACCGCAACCTTTAAAGGCTGCGGTACGGATCCCTCCCTAAAAGAAGCATTGATCACCGCCTGAATCCAGCCGCGTGCCACCTCCCTGCTGGCCGAAACCAGCCAGGAGGGGCACGGGTCCAATAAACAGGTGGAAGCACTCATCGCACCCATGGCCTTGTCCACGTCATCAGGAGTGGCTGGCTCAAACTCTTCCCACAACACTGGACTAAGACTTGCCCCTGTCAACTCACTGGGCTCTGTCCAGCCGGAGTCCAGGTTCGACCGAATCTGAGCGACTTTATCTGTCAGAAACTGCGTGAATTCCTCAGCTCTACCTTGCAAGTGTTCCTCGCTCCCCCCTTTGGCAAGGAGGGAGCGAGTCACCCTAAACAAGGCGGCTGGGCGAGAATCTGCGGATGCAATAAGAGCGGAAAAATGAACACATTTTGCCGCCCTTATCGCCACTAGATAAGACTTAATAAAAGTTCTTAGAAGTGTTCGGTCGGATTCGGTTTTACTGGCTCTCCAGCATCGCTCCAGATGTCTCTTGTGGCGCTTCATCTCCCGGAGCTCCTCAGTAAACCAGGGAGCTTTCCGGGATCCACTGCCACGGAGAGGTCGCAAAGGCGCAATCCGAACTAATGCCCCTGTTGCTGCGGTGTTCCAGGCAGCTACCAGGGACTCAGATGAATTGTGGATCAGGGTTTCAGGTATTTCCCCAAGTTCCCTCTGGAATCCTTCCAGCTCCATTAGGCGCCTGGGGCGGAACCACATAGTCGGTCCCGCCTCCCTGTGGGGGAGGAGTGGGGCTGTGAAATCCAACCTCAATAGGAAATGATCTGACCATGACAACTGGGTGGTGACTATATCCCCTGGCTTCAGATCATCTCTCCACTGCCCCAAGAGAAACACTAGGTCAAGCGTGTGACCTCCCTCATGAGTTGGACCCTGGATTACTTGGGTCAGGTCCATGGTTGTCATGGAATCCATGAACTCCTGAGCTGCACCAGAGGTTTCGCCCGCCGAAGGCAAGTTAAAGTCCCCCAGCACCATAAGCCTGGGGAACTCCACCGCCAGGCTTGCTACCACCTCAAGCAGCTCAGGCAGGGCCTTCGTAACGCAGCAATCTTACGAAACCACAGATTAAGCAATTGGAAGAATTAATAGGTATGCAGGTGGTGAAAAAAGTAAAATACCTAGGAATTTGGCTCACGGCAAAGTGCTCAACAATTAAGGAAGAAAATTATACCAAATTATTAACTCAAATTAAAAAGGATTTGGAAAATTGGAAAAACATTCAGCTTTCATTATTAGGAAGAATTTCTTCTATAAAAATGAATGTCCTGCCAAAGTTGCTATACCTATTTCAGGTGATTCCGATAAACCCAGGGAGAAATTTCTTCTCAGATTTGACAAAGATAACGTCAAAATTTATTTGGCAAGGGAAAAAACCGAGAATAAGGCAAAATTCACTCCAAGATGTTAAAGAAAGAGGTGGACTGGGTGTCCCAAATTGGCAATTATATTATTATTCTGCAGGTTTATCTTGGATTAGAGAATGGATACAGCTTAAGAACAGTAGAACCTTGACGATTGAAGGGCATGACCTTCACCTGGGATGGCATGCATATATCTGGGATGATAAATATAAAGTACATACTTATTTCAAAAAACATTTATTAAGAAATTCACTCCTTCAAATTTGGCTACAAATTAAAAGACAACACTATTCAAAAATTCCAATTTGGTATTCTCCCGTTGAAGCCCTTAAACATCCCAGTTTGATGTCTTATGATAGAGCTATAAAATATAAAGAATTAATCAATGAACAGGGAAATTTGAAGTGTAGAGATGAATTGTCAGAAGGAAGTATAAATTTAGACTGGTGGTCATATAGCCAAGTCCAAGCAAAGTTCTACAAAGACAATAAGACATATGGTTTTCAGAAGGAATACAGCAACTTTGACAGGACATTTCTGGGACTGGAAGGGGTGGAGGAGTGGCTATTATAGCTCGCCAGAATCTATGTCCTCGTAGGAGCCCTGCCCCGGAGATTGTTGGGTGTGAGACGCTCCTTCTGAAGTTGGATTTAGGGGTTCAGGTGGGCCTTTTGCTAACGTACTTGCCTCCTAGCTGTGTTGCAAAGGCCCTGCCTGTTCTGCTCGAGGCGATAGCGGGGCTGGCGATTGAATTCCCCAGGTTGATGGTGCTGGGGGACTTTAATCTGCCATTGCCTGGCGAAACCTTGGAGGCAGTCCAGGAGTTCATGGCTTCCATGACAACCATGGACCTGACCCAAGTAGTTCAGGGTCCGACTCATGAGGGAGGTCACACGCTTGACCTTGTGTTTCTCTCGGGGCAGTGGAGAGATGATCTGAGGCTGAGGGGTTTAGTCACATTACCCTTGTCGTGGTCAGATCATTTCATTCTGAGGTTGGATTTCATGGCACCACTCCTCCACCGCAAGGAGGCGGGACCGATTAAGTGGTTCCGCCCCAGGCGCCTAATGGAATCCGAAGGATTCCAGAGGGAACTTGGGGAAATACCTGAATCCCTGGTACACAATTCATCTGAGTCTCTAGTGGCTGCCTGGAACCAGGCAGCAGCGGGGGCTTTAGATCGAATTGCGCCTTTGCGGCCTCTCCGTGGCAGCAGATCCAGGGGAGCTCCCTGGTTTACCGAGGAGCTCCAGGAGATGAAACGCCAAAAGAGACGCCTAGAGCGACGATGGAGAGCCAGTAAAGCTGAATCTGACCGGACACTATTAAGAACTTTTATTAAGTCTTACTTAGTGGCGCTATGGGTGGCAAAATGTGCGCATTTTTCCGCTCTTATTGCGTCCGCCAATTCTCGCCCAGCCGCCCTGTTTAGGGTGACTCGCTCCCTTCTTGCTAAGAGGGAAGTTGAAGAACCCTTACAGGGCAGAGCTGAGGAATTTGTTCTGTTTCTGGCGGACAAAGTCACTCAGATTCGGACAGACCTGGACTCCGTTTGGACAGGGCAAGCCGAGACGACAGCGGCGAGTCTTAGTCCTGTTGTATGGGATGAATTTGAGCCTATCACTCCTGATGATGTTGACAAGGCCATAGGAGTGATGAGCGCCTCCACTTGTTCATTGGACCCGTGCCCCTCCTGGCTGGTCTCCGCCAGCAGGGAGGTGTCACGCGGCTGGCTCCAGGCTGTTCTGATCACATCTTTGAGAGAGGGATCCATCCCACAGCCCTTAAAAGCTGCGGTGGTGAGGCCCCTCCTCAAGAAGCCTTCCCTGGACCCAGCGGATTTGAAGAACTTTCGTCCTGTCTCCAACTTTCCCTTTGTGGGTAAGGTTGTTGAGAAAGTGGTGTCGCTCCAACTCCTACGGTTATTGGAGGACACTGATTATCTAGATCCCTTTCAATCGGGTTTCAGGCGTGGCTACAGCACGGAAACTGCTTTGGTCACCCTGATGGATGATCTCTGGCGAGCCCAGGATGGAGGTCATTCCTCCATCCTGGTGTTACTTGACCTCTCAACAGCTTTCGATACCATTGACCATGGTATCCTTCTGCGTCGACTCGGAGAGATGGGAGTGGGAGGCACTGTTTTACGGTGGTTCTCCTCCTACCTCTCCGATAGGACGCAGTCGGTGTTGACAGGAGGGCAGAGGTCGTCCCCTAGGCCCCTCATTTGCGGGGTGCCTCAGGGTTCGGTCCTCTTGCCCATCCTGTTTAACATTTACATGAAACCGCTGGGTGAGATCATCCGACGACACGGGGTGAGGTATCAGCAATATGCTGATGATACCCAGTTGTACATCTCCACCCCGTCTCAGTTCAGGGAAGCAGTTGATGTAATGTGCCATTGCCTGGACGATGTTAGGGTCTGGATGGGAATGAATAGGCTCAAACTCAACCCTGACAAGACTGAGTGGCTGTGGATATTGCCCTCCAGGGATTATGTCGACTTCCCCTCCTTGGTTCTCGGGGGAGAAAAATTGACTCCCTCGGAACGGGTTCGCAATTTAGGTGTTCTCCTAGACCCACAGCTAAAATTGGAGCAACATCTTTCAGCTGTGACTAGGGGGACCTTTGCACAGGTCCGTCTTGTGCACCAATTGCGACCCTACTTGGAGAGGGAGGCTTTGCTCACAGTCACTCATGCCCTTGTCACCTCACGGCTGGACTACTGTAACACACTCTACATGGGGCTACCCTCAAAGAGCATCCGGAGACTGCAATTGGTACAGAATGCAGCTGCGCGAGCTGTGGTGGGTGTGCCGAGATACACCCACGTAACACCTATCCTCCGCCAGCTGCATTGGCTGCCTATTAGTCTCCGGTCGCAATTTAAGGTGTTGGTTTTAACCTTTAAAGCCCTACATGGCTCAGGGCCAGGTTACCTCCGGGACCGCATCCTACCACATTCCTCCCTACGACCAGTTAGGTCCCACAGAGTGGGCCTCCTCCAGGTCCCATCAGCCAAATAATGTTGGTTGGCGGGTCCACGGGGGAGAGCCTTCTCTGTGGGAGCCCCATCTCTCTGGAACCAACTCCCACCAGAGATCCGGACCATCCCCACTCTACTGGCCTTCCGCAAAGCCGTAAAAACATGGCTCTTCCGGCAGGCAGGGTGAAGAAGAAGAAGTTCAGATTCCCCCTGAATGAATGGTTTTTAAAATGATGTTATGTTTTTCAAATTGTAATATTTTTTTATTGTATTGTTCTTATTCCTATTGTACGCCGCCCTGAGTCCTACGGGATTGGGCGGCCTATAAGAACTTTAAATTAAATTAAATTAAATTAAATTAAAGATAATCTGATTCAAAAAATTTATAAATTTTTAATAAAATATAAATTAGAAGAGGAGATAGTAAAAGAACCAATGCTGAGATGGGCCAAAAACTTTGGATATTCGATAGATTTAGATAAATGGGAAGAAATTTGGATGACAAATTGGTGGATGACAATGTCAGTGGCTTTCAAGGAGAACCAGTGCAAGATGTTTTATAGGTGGCATCTTCTACCGACAAGAATTGCAAAGATTTCGCAGAATTCATCTGCCTTATGTTGGAAATGCAAAAAAGAAATAGGCACATACTATCATACCTGGTGGACCTGTAAGAAAGCTAAGAGTTATTGGGCCATCATAGGGAAGTGGATTAAAGAAATAACCCAGGAAGAATTTTTCTTGTTAGGCATCATTGAACCAAGAGTTAATAAAGATACCCAATACATTACTACCGTGTTTCCCCGAAAATAAGACAGGGGCTTATATTTTTTGACCCCCCCCAAAAAATGCCCCTGGCCTTATTTTCGGGGGGTGGCTTATTATTTTCGGGGTGCAGGCGGGCCGGGCCGCGAGACACACCACTTACTGAAGTTTACCAGCTCCGTGGTCTCTCGGCTAGTCTGTTTAGGGCAGGGGTAGGCAAAGTTGGCTCTTCTATGACTCGTGGACTTCAACTCCCAGAATTTCTGAGCCAATCATGCTAGCTTAGGAGTTCTGGGAGTTGAAGTCCACGAGTCATAGAAGAGCCAACTTTGCCTACCCCTGGTTTAGGGGAAAAAATCTTGCATAGTGCAGAAACTCTTCTCGCGAGGCAAGCAATTAGCAAGTTCTTGAAGCGAGAAGAGTTTCTGCACTATGCAAGATATTTTCCCCTAGCTGAGAGAAACCCCAGAGCTGTCAAACTCCAGTAAGTGGTGCGTCTCGTGGTGGGGCAGAGTTTGGAGGTTTCGGGCGGGGGATGGGGCGGCCTGGGGCGGCGAGCGAGCGAGGTGGCAGCAGAAGTCAGAGCCGAAGGGGCGGCAACAGGGACGGGTGCAGGCCGGCGAGTGAGCGTGTGCCCGGATGCTTTTGCAGCTGAGCCCGGGTGGAAGTTTGGGTTCTAGCCGGGCTCAGGCGAGGAACAGGTTGCTTTGAAGGGGATTCCAATGCCACTCTTTTGGCCGGGGGAGAGAGAGAGAGAGCAAGCGTCTGGCAGTTTGCCGCTTCTTATTTTCGGCAGGTCTTTGCAGGGAGAAAGGAGGAAGGGGGGAGGCCTCTTTCCGACCAGTTTATCGGTGCCTTCCCGTGATTTCTCCACCTCGAGACCAGGCTGGTTAGAAAGAGCATCACTTTTTCTACAAAAAGAGCCTGGTCCCGACTTTCTCCCCTGGAAGGTTGTCCAACAAAAGGCTTGAAATGGAAAAGGCGAGCGTCAGTGGCTTTGTTAAAGCCGCTTGCATTGCCTTTGGAAAAGCCATTTTAGCGAATGGGGCTCTGACGGGGCGAAAGGAAGCGCTCCGCTCTCGCTCTCTCCCAGCCTTAGCAAAGCCGGCTTGCCTGCGCAGGGGCCAAGAAACCCAGATGAGGGTCTCAGCTAAGGACCCCCAGGACCCCCCAAGCCCCACTGGACCCCCAGAACTCCCCAAGGGTGGATTTCAGAGGCAGTTTCTTTCATCAAGAAACGTTTCACGTGTGCGGGTTTTGCAGGGGGAGTAAAGGGGATTCTTTCGGAGGGGAGGGTGCCTAATCTGCAATGTGTGTGTGTGCCCGCGCGCATGCGAAAACGTGCCTGGGTGCCTGCCGTTTTATTCTGCATTCATAATGGCTGTCTGTCCTTTATAAAGCACCTCACAGAGCGGGGGGGGGGGATATCCTGCGAGTCCCAGGCAGAGCAAAATACCCCCCCTCATTTCCCTTGCCGCCTTGGTGGTTTTTTTGTTGTTTTTTTTCTCAGCCGCCTCACTTCGTATCGCCCCCAAAGCTATCGTTTCTGCTTGCCTTTTCTCCCCCTGCAAAACCCGCACACGTGAAACGTTTCTTGATGAAAGAAACTGCCTCTGAAATCCACCCTTTGAAATGCAAGCTGATCACTGGGAGGAAACCTTCCCTCAGTGACACACGGACCCGGCGCAGGGAAGAGGAGAAGGAGGCTGTAGCGGGAGCTCTTGGGAGTCGTAGCGGCGGTGGTTGGGAATAGTTCCTAGCCTCCAGCATGGCCGGGTGGGTCCATAGAGATGGCCGTTCCGCCCGGCCGCGTGTTAGCCTCCTCTTCTTCCCCATCGGCCCAGCATTGTTGCTGCCGCCGCCGCTGTACCATGCCTGCCTTACCCGGCACAACTGGTGGTGGCAGGGGAGGGGGAGGGCCGGGCTGCGAGACGCTCATCTTACCAGCGTCTGGCAGTTCGCTGCTTCTCTTGCTTGGCAGGTCTTTGCAGGGAAACTTCTTAAAATGAAAAGGAAAAGTTATCGCAAGTGCGAGCAATTAACTTCTCACACTCGCGATAACTTTTCATTTCAAGGAGTTTCCCTGCAAAGACGTGCCAAGCAAGAGAAGCAGCGAACTGCCAGACGCTGGTAAGATGAGCGTCTCGCAGCCCGGCCCTCCCCCTCCCCTGCCTCCCTTACCACCCCCAAATTGTGCCTGATGATCTTACCAGTGTCTGGCAGTTCGCTGCTTCTTTTGCTTGGCAGGTCTTTGCAGGGAAACTCCTTGAAATGAAAAGTTATCGCGAGTGTGAGAAGTTAATTGCTCGCACTCGCGATAACTTTTCCTTTTCATTTTAAGAAGTTTCCCTGCAAAGACATGCCAAGCAAGAGAAGCGGCGAACTGCCAGATGCTGGTAAGATCATCAGGCACAATTTGGGGGTGGTAAGGGAGGCAGGGGAGGGGGAGGGCCGGGCTGCGAGACGCTCATCTTACCAGCGTCTGGCAGTTCGCCGCTTCTCTTGCTTGGCACGTCTTTGCAGGGAAACTTCTTGAGGGATCTCTCTCTCTCTTTCCGGGCCAAAAGAGTGCCGCCGCAAAAAGAGCGGCTCCCGGCATGTCCCCCCCTTTCCCCCGGAAGTAGTTGGGGGGGCTTATTTTCAGGGGTTGGCTTATTTCAAGGCATGTCCCGAAAAGCCCTGTGGGGCTTATTTTCGGTACATGTCTTATTTTCGGGGAAACACGGTATTCACATTCTAACAGCAGCTAGGATTATATACGCGCAGTTCTGGAAAAACAGTGAAACACCTACAGAGGAGGACATAATTAGAAAGATAATGGACTGTGCTGAGATGGACAAATTAACAAAGGAATTAAAGGATAAACAAGAATCAGATTTTTATATAATATGGAACAAATTTTATGATTGGTTAAGAAAAAGAAGGAATGCATAAAATATGATGTATATCTGTCAACTCTGAATAATATAAGATATTAGTGTGCGAAAATGCATATTGGTACCTATGGAATAAATGTAACACGGTATATATCTGATTGGGAACAGAACCTTGTGGCTCAGAGGTTAATCTTCTGACTTTCAAGCAGACTGCCCAGGTTCAATTCCCACTACGGGTATGGCTATCTGACGAGAGCAAAATAGCTCGAAATAGATCTATAATAGTCTCCCTTTATTTTCATTTATCAGCAAAAAATGTTACACACACACACACACACACACACACACACACACACACACACACACACACACACACACACACACACACACATATATATATATATATATATATTAATATAAGTAAAAACTATAGATTTAAAAGGCTATATAGATAATATGGATATAGTTGTTTATTATGGTAAAAAAATGTAACTAAAATTATGTAAAGTTCCGAGGATAGCTTATTGGAGTTAGGGGCTAAACAGAAAAGCCCAGGATGTTTATTTGTTGTTGTGTATGTCAGTGTTGTATTGCTGTATAGTTTTGTGTATTTAATAAAAAATAAATAAATAAATAAAGTCCCCCAGCACCATAAGCCTGGGGAACTCCACCGCCAGGCTTGCTACCGCCTCAAGCAGCTCAGGCAGGGCCTTGGTAACACAGCTGGGAGGCTACTCCCACAGCTACTCCCCCCTCCTGGCCCAGCCAGGTCTCAGTTATGCATGCCAGGTCCACCCCCTCGTCAGTGATTAAATCACGTATCAGGGGGGCTTTGTTGACAATTGACCTGGCATTCAACAGTATCAGCTTGAGCCCAGGGCCCTGAAAACCCCGGTCACCAGGTACTCGGGTTGAGCAAGATGGAACCACATCGGAGGGGCCGGAACAAGGGATCGCTTATAAACAGCGAGGTCTTATTCCCCGAGAGCGGCCCACCCCTCTGCTCCCGCTATACCTACCTCTCCCTATCATGACTGAAATATTCCTGCTCTCCACCCCCCCGAGATCCCCTCCCCCTCCCCACTGGTCCTCCTCCCTTCCTGCAGGCCATACATACCATCCACACTGAGCCGGGGGTCGAAATCAAGGCCCCCTCCGCTTCTGTTTCCACACTCAGCAGAGGGGACCCGAACCCCTATCCCAGACTCACTCATTCTATCCAAACTAATCAATTAATCTAAACATTTCATCTGCCCAATATATCAACATACATTCACACATAAATATCCTTTCAACCAAATCCGTTTACACCCACTTGCATCAACCACCCAACCTATAGACTTACTTTTTGTTGTCTCAGAGATTAGGACCATAACCAATGGATTAGAAGAGCAAGGAAGAAGGTTCAGGCTACATATCAAGAAGTCTCTTCACTAGAGGTCTTCAAAACAGATTCTACATGGTCATTGGTCAGAGTTGCTCTACAACAGGGGTCCTCAACTCCTGGCCCACAGCCCATTGGGAACCAGGCTGCCAAAACAGCAGGCGAACATGTCAAGTTTCATTTGTGTATGTGTTGGATTTTGGTTATGCGTGTGAAAACATTCCTTCCACCACCACTGAAACCACCGAAGCCTTGGCTGCCCCCACCGGTTTAAGAATCAAAAAGGTTGGGTACCCCTGCTCTAGAAAATCCTGTACTGAAGAGGAAGTTGACCTAGATGATTTTTATGGTACCTTCCAAGAGTGTAATTCTATGATCCTCTGACCACAGGAGAGTCAGGTGACCATGCAATATTATGTGGTTGGTTGATAATTGTAAATAATAATAATGGAATAGGGCAGGGGTAGGCAAAGTTGGCTCTTCTATAACTCGTGGACTTCAACTCTCAGACTTTCTGAGCCAATCATGCTAGCTCAGGAATTCTGGGAGTTGAAGTCCATGAGTCATAGAAGAGCCAACTTTGCCTACCCCTGGAATAGGGCATTGTTGGCGAAACTTTTCGGCACTGAGTGCCGAAACGGGAGTGTGTGGTGCACATGGGGGAGCACCAGAAACTGGAAGAGCAGCTCCCCGGTGCACACACTCAGGAGCACCAGAAACCAGAAGAGCAGTTCCCCTGCACGCATGTGCATGCCAGGAAGCTGAGCTTCCGGGTTCCAGCATGCGCATGCGTGCTGGACACCTAGTCTTCTGGTTTCTGGCATGCATGCACGCACGAAGACCAGCTCCCGCGCATGCGAAGACCAGTTGGCCAGCACGCTGGAACCCGGAAGAGCAACTGGCGATGGCTGGCATGCCTGGAGAGATGGCTCTGCGTGCCACTTCCATGCCATAGGTTCGCCATTACAGGAATAGGATATGGAAAGAGACAATGCAGACAGGGCCACGTTAAAGCTTTTAAAAAGGAAAACAACAACAACAACTACTACTACTACTACTACTACTACTACTACTACTACTACTACTGGGCAGTGAAAAGAGATTTTTTTTACTAACGTTTTTCATTTGACTTTGGTTTCTCTTGTCAAATTCAAAAAACTGAATAGGGAGCAATATTTAACATAGCACTCGTCTGAATAAAAACCCAGCCCATTTAGAAATGACTTCATGTTACTTTGGCAAAGATCATCTGAGGGGGGCAATTGCTATGGTAACTCCAGATGAACATATTGTGCTCCAGAAGGTCATTTTAGAGGAATAGACTAGGAATGATGTTCTCTGTAACTCCATTCTTTCAGACCTGGGGTGCTGAAGGAGCCCAAGGTGATGAGAGTATTCTCATTCTTCATTTTCTTCTTCACACTTTTGGGTCTGGCTAGACAGGTGAGTTCCCTCCAGTTCCCACTTTAATTCAGCTTGTGAAAGCTACTTTTTTGGTTGCTGTCTTTCAGTGCTCTCCATGTCTCATAAGCTTGGGGCGGGGTGACAATACAGAGCCTGTCCTATTTCTCATCTGTAATAGAGAAGAACTTCCTGGTAGGACTAACGCAAGTATAGGATTGTCACATAAGCTTCAGGTTGGGTGACAAACCTATAGTTGTGTTGGTCCTACCCAGAGGTGGGTTCCTACTGGTTCGGATCGGTTCTATAGAACCAGTAGTAACTTGGTGGCCTGGGTCGCTAGATCCGGCAGCGACCCAGGCCTGCCACACCCCCGAGCTGGTTCTCTTGGTGGCGCCATAGGCACCACCATCTTGTTTTTTGCTTCTGTGCATGCGCAGAAGCTTTTTTAAAAAGTACTGCGCATGCGTGCACATAGCGCACAATGCCCGCGCGCCCGCGCGGCCCTAAGCTAACCAGCAGCAAAACAAACTGGAAACCACCCCTGGTCCTACCAGGAAGTTCTCCTCTATTACAGATGAGAAATGAGGCAGGCTCTATATTGCACTCACAAAAGGCACCTTGGGGAAGTTGGTTTTTGGGTGAAATTGCAAGGCGAATTTCCCATCACTCTTTCGAAGTCACCTCTTCACATCCTGCCATCCTTTCCTCTTTTGTGGTTTGAGGCTTTGAAAATCTTTACTAATGTTTGTCCGCAGGCATTCGAAAAGCTGTTTCATGTGGCTGTGTGTTTTACAGGAATCTGGCTTTGTTTTCCTTATTTGTGAATGAGAGAGTTTTCACGCAGTCAGGAATTGATTTGATGAAAAATAGAGCACGGTAGAAAAAAATGTTCCAGATACAATCGTGTGCAAGAACTAGTTTGTCAAAATACAGTATTCTTAAAGTGGTTTTTCCTGGAACCTAGTTTGGTTCATTATTGAACTCTTTTTCTTTGTAATCACGTTACTACTTAATAAAAACCACAAATTCACAATAATATTATAATATAATATTATAATATTATAATATAATATTATAATATAATATAATATAATATTATAATATAATATAATATAATATAATATAATATAATATAATATAATATAATATAATATAATATAATATAATATAATATAATATAATATAATATAATATAATATAATATAATATTATATTATATTATATTATATTATATTATATTATATTATATTATATAATATTATAATAATATAATATTATAATAATATAATATAATATAATATAATATAATATAATATAATATAATATAATATAATATAATATAATATAATAATATAATATAATATAATATAATATAATATAATATAATATAATATAATATAATATAATATAATATAATATAATATAATATAATATAATATAATATAATATAATATAATATAATATAATATAATATAATATAATATAATAATATAATATGATATGATATGATATGATATGATATGATATGATATGATATGATATGATATGATATGATATGATATGATATGATATGATATGATATGATATAATATAATATAATATAATATAATATAATATAATATAATATAATATAATATAATAATATGATATGATATGATATGATATGATATGATATGATATGATATGATATGATATAATATAATATAATATAATATAATATAATATAATATAATATAATATAATATAATATAATATAATATAATATAATATAATATAATATAATATAATATAATATAATATAATAATATAATATAATATAATATAATATAATATAATATAATATAATATAATATAATATAATATAATATAATATAATATAATATAATATAATATAATATAATATAATATAATATAATATAATATAATATAATATAATATAATATAATATAATATAATATAATATAATATAATATAATATAATATAATATAATATAATATAATATAATATAATATAATATAATATAATATAATATAATATAATATAATATAATATAATACTGTATAATATAATATAATATAATATAATATAATATAATATAATATAATATAATATAATATAATATAATATAATATAATATAATATAATATAATATAATATAATATAATATAATATAATATAATATAATATAATATAATATAATATAATATAATATAATATAATATAATATAATATAATATAATATAATATAATATAATATAATATAATATAATATAATATAATATAATATAATATAATATAATATAATATAATATAATATAATATAATATAATATAACATAATATAATATAATATAATATAATATAATATAATATAATACTGTATAATATAATATAATTATATTGGACCTTGGAGCAGTGGTGGGATTCAAATTTTTTTACTACCAGTTCTGTGGGCGTGGATTGGTGGGCGTGGTGTGGCTTGGTGGGTGTGGCAGGGGAAGGATACTGCAAAATCCCCATTTCCTCCCGATCAGCTGGGACTCGGGAGGCAGAGAATAGATGGGGGCGGGGCCAGTCAGAGGTGGTATTTACCGGTTCTCTGAACTACTCAAAATTTCCGCTACCAGTTCTCCAGAACTGATCAGAACCTGCTGAAACCCACCTCTGCCTTGGAGGTCTTCTTGTCCAACCCCCTGCTTAGGCAGGAAACCCTACACCACTTCAGACAAATGGTTATCCAACATCTTCTTTAAAACTTCCAGTGTTGGAGCTTTTACAACTTCTGGAGGCAGGCTGTTCCATGGATTAATTGTTCTAACTGTCAGGAAATTTCTCCTTAGTTCTCAGTTGCTTCTCTCCTTGATTAGTTTCCACCCATTGCTTTTTGTTCTACCCTCAGGTGCTTTGGAGAATAGTTTGACTCCCTCTTCTTTGTGGTAGCCCCTGAGATATTGGAAGACTGCTATCATGCCTCCCCTAGTTGTTCTTTTCATTAAACTAGACATACCCAGTTCCTGAAACCGTTCTTCGTATGTTTTAGCCTTGTATACCACATTCACAGTACATGTCACATTGATACAACTTTATCTCGTTCTGCATGCTTCTTCTGAGATGTGGTCTAGTGGTTAAGGCACCAGGCTAAAAATCTGTGAGTTCTAAACCTTAAGCTAAAAATATTGCTTTGCAAAAGGGAAGGTCCTCATTGCAAAACTGAATCTTTTTTCCCCTCAGAATGAGTATTACTGCTGCTTAGATTTTCTTTGGACGTCAGTCTCAACTTATTGAAGATGACCTCCAAAGGCTGAAACTTTAAACTTCCTTCTGAGCATGCGCTAGAATGGCAGCTCCCTGGTGAACGCTGTGGAAATGGTGAGGAAATGGGGGTCTCTGCAGGCGTTGGGTGCCAACTTGGTTTGTTTTGGCCCCACGCCCAGTAAGCCGAAGGCTGGACATGCCTAACGAGCCGTCTCTTGCCTGAATAGGTATTAGGACAGCTCAGCAACGAGGGAAAAAAGGCGGAGCAATGTGGGATAGGCAGCCGCGGCGATGACTTCTCTCAACGTTACTCACACTTTAAGATATTCCAGCAGTTTTGTGGAGCTTTGTGGAGAACCTTGCTGGACTCTGACAACAGGCAGGTCTCTGAGTGCTGGCCCCCATGGGACTGGAGATGGTCGGGGGGTCCAGCAGAGCTCTGGCAGAGCGGGGAGGAACGGAACATGGAGGAAGCCTGGTGCACCCCCCCTTGGTAGAGGGGGTTTGGTGCACCCTCCCAGATTTCTATCTGGGTTATGCCGGCAGCTGGAAAAACCTGGAGCTGCCGGAGTTGCTAAGCTGCTGTGAGGATGCCGCTGGTGTTGCTGCTGGCATTTGTTGACATCTATGCCATCTTTTGCAGCACGCCCTTCCACAGACCCAGCTGCCTTGGGGACCATCTTACAGGCCAATCATACATCTTATGGCCATTATATAACTTCTGGGCGTTTTATTATTATCATCATCATTTACCTTATAGGTAATGTTTTTGCTCCCTCCTTCGAACTTGGCAATATATCATCTATTTCCATCTGTTATCCAGTGACTTCTGGCTTGAGGGGAAAGAGATGGTAGGCGGGCTGGAGCTACTGAGGCTAGTCCGATGGAAACTTATTCTCATCAGCAGGCTGGAACGGAGTTTTGCTCACCAGAACTTCTTATCATCTATCATTGTGAGAGAATGGATGGGTCGGCTTTCCTGCCTGCAGACACGTAATCTGACTGCCCCTTCATTGTGGGAGAATGTAGGGGCCCAAACCTCAACCTCCTTGCTTTAGCCTCTTCAAAATCTTTTTACATCTTCAACCCCTCGAAATATGACTTTTATGGATCTGGAGCCCCCTCTCCTCACCACACCATTTATGTGATGGGCTACTCTCCAAGGGAACTGCTTGCACTGCGAGATGCCCCCCCTCGCGGCGATGGCCCCCTGTACTATCAAGGGCCTTCCTCGATGACGGGCTTTGGAGCCCTGAGAGATGGCATGCAACAAAAAGGGGTTTAAGAGGTTTTTTGTTTAAATTAATGTATAAATATGTTTTAAGGGGAATTGGGAATACAACCAAGGGGGATTGGGGGGGAAATCCTCCTAGGCTGGCGCATAGCCCGGCAGGGGGTAACGAGCGAGAGGATGTTGGGCGAGGGATTGGGGAGCAGTCTATGGAAAATGGACATTTGAATGAGGGTTGTGCCATCAGCACGGTGATGGGAAGGGGCAGATATGGAATCGGGAGCAAGAGACCATATCATGTATCGGGGATGCGCACTCGCTGCTTAAAAGCGATTGCGCGTCCCGGTCTCTACAGCTCACCCCGGATACTGGGTGGCTTAGATACTCAGGACCCGAGTCTTCGGCTGATGCTATGCAATGCCAGGTCCATGGTAAATAAAGGCCCCCTCATTCACGATCTTATTGTTGAGGGGGGAATGGACCTGGCGGGTATCACGGAGACCTGGTTGGGGCCGGAGGGAGGTGTCCCTCTGGTGGAGATTTGCCCACCAGGTTTCAGAGCATTCCATCAGCCGAGGGCTCAGGGGAGGGGCGGGGGGGTGGCGGTTGTTATTAATGAGGGTCTTGGGCCAAGGGAGACCACTGTGCCACAGATAGCTGGTTGTGAGTCCCTCCTTGTGAAATGGGGCCATGGGGTTCAGAAGGGCTTGCTGCTTACGTACCTGGCTCCCTGCCGCGTAGCAGCTGCCCTGCCTGAGCTACTCGACACGATAGCCACTGTGGCGGTTGACACACCCAGGCTTTTGGTCATGGGAGATTTCAACCTGCCATCCGTTGGTGAAACATCTGAGTTGGCTCGGGAGTTCTTGGCTTCCATGACGGCCATGGACCTAACCCAGTTAGTTCATGGCCCCACACATGAGGGAGGACACACTCTAGACTTGATTTTTGTCTCTGGCCAGTGGTTGAGTGGTCTTGATATAGGGGATGTAGTCATTAAACCCTTGTCATGGTCAGATCACTCACTCCTTCACCTAGACCTCCATACCACTTCCCCACGCTGCAGGGAGGCGGAACCAGTTAGATGGGTCCGCCCCAGGCGCCTGATGGACCCGGACAGGTTCCAGATGGAGCTTGGGCCACTTCCTGATGATCTAGCCCTCAACTCGGCCGAGGACCTGATTGCCGCCTGGGACAGGGCGGCCGGTGGGGCCTTGGACCGAGTTGTGCCTTTGCGGCCTCTGACTCGGCTCCGAGCCCGCTCGGCTCCCTGGTTTACTGAGGAGCTGAGGGAGATGAAGCGCCGGAAAAGACGCCTAGAGAGCGGTTGGAGGGCCAGTCTCTCTGAATCTGATCGAACACTGGTAAGGTCGCATATTAAGACCTACCTAGTGGCGATAAAAGCGGAGAAATCGAAGTATTTCTCCGCTCTTATCGCGTCATCAGAGAATCGTCCAACGGCCCTGTTCAGGGTGACCCGTTCCTTACTCCATCAAGAAGCGCGGGAGGATCCCCTGGAAGGCAGGGCTGAGGACTTTGGACGATATCTACATGACAAAATCGCTCAGATTCAGGGGGAACTGGACTCCAACTGGGTGGATACGGACGCGGTGACAGGGAATAGTCTTGAGAACGTTATCTGGGAAGAGTTTGACTCGGTGACCCCTGAGGATGTGGACAAGATTCTGGGGAGGCTCAGTGTGGCCACATGTTTATTGGACCCGTGTCCCTCCTGGTTAGTGCTGGCTACCCGGGAGGTTACACGAGGCTGGCTCCAGGGAATTATTAAAGCTTCTCTGGGGGAGGGTTACTTCCCCACGGCCTTGAAAGAAGCGGTGGTGAGGCCTCTCCTCAAGAAGCCCTCCCTGGACCCAGCAATTTACCTAACTATCGCCCTGTCTCCAACCTTCGCTTCGTGGCGAAGGTTGTTGAGAGTGTGGTCGCACGACAGTTTCCCCAGTACTTGGAGGAATCATCATACCTAGATCCGTTCCAGTCGGGTTTCAGGGCCGGGCACAGCACAGAAACGGCATTGGTCGCATTGGCTGATGATCTCTGGAGGGCTCGGGACAGGGGTTGTTCCTCTGTCCTGGTCCTATTAGACCTCTCAGCGGCTTTTGATACCATCGACCATGGTATCATGCTGCACCGGCTGGAAGAGTTAGGGATAGGGGGCACCGTTTTTCGTTGGTTCTCCTCCTTTCTCTCCAACCGGTCGCAGTTTGTATTGGCAGGGGGGCAGAGGTCGTCCTCGAGGCCTCTTACATATGGAGTGCCCCAGGGGTCGATTCTCTCGCCCCTTCTGTTCAACATCTATGTGAAGTCGCTGGGTGAGATCATCCGTGGCTTTGGGGTGAAGTACCATCAGTACGCCGATGATACACAGCTGTACATTTCCACCCCAGGCCACCCCAATGATGCCCTTGAAGTGATGTCCCGGTGCCTGGAAGCTGTGCGGATCTGGATGGGGAGAAACCGACTCAGGCTCAACCCTTCCAAGACGGAGTGGCTGTGGTTCCCAGTGTCTCAATATAGTCAGATGATTCCATCTCTGACTATCGGGGGCGAGTCTCTAGCCCCTGCCGAAAGGGCTCGCAATCTGGGTGTCCTCCTGGATCCACAGCTGTCCTTAGAGGACCATCTGACAGCTGTGACCAGGGCGGCCTTTTATCAGGTCCGCCTGATACGCCAGTTGCGGCCCTTTCTGGATCGGGATTCCCTGTGCACAGTCACCCATGCCCTGGTCACGTCGCGTCTGGACTACTGTAATGCTCTCTACATGGGGCTCCCCATGAAGAGCACCCGGAGGCTCCAACTGATCCAGAATGCAGCCGCGCGGGTGGTTTCGGGGGCTAATTGGCGCTCCCATATAACACCCCTCCTGCGCGAGCTGCACTGGCTTCCGGTGGTCTACCGGGTGCGCTTCAAGGTGCTTGTTACTACCTTTAAAGCGCTCCATGGCATTGGACCTAGGTATCTCCGAGACCGCCTGCTGCCACAAACTGCCTCCCATCGACCAGTGCGCTCCCACAGAGAGGGCCTCCTCGGGGTGCCATCAGCCAAGCAGTGTAGGCTGGTGACGCCCAGGGGGAGGGCCTTCTCTGTGGGAGCACCCACCCTCTGGAATCAGCTCCCTCCAGACTTAAGAACCATCCACGACCTGTCCACCTTCCGCCGTGCCCTCAAGACATATTATTTTTATCAAGTTGGGCTGGCGTGAAAAAGTTTTTGGGGTTTTTAAAATTTTAAGATTTTACTAAATTTTAATTGTATTAAATTAGGGCCACATTGAATATTTTATTTTAATATGTATTTTAATGTTTTTTACTTGGCTTAAATGTATTTTAATGTTTTTTACTTGGCTGTTCACCGCCCTGAGTCCCCTGGAGAGGGGCGGTATATAAATTTAATTAAACTCAAACTCAAACTCAAACTCTGGAAGAAGAAGTTCAAGAAAGAACGTGAAGAGATTGAAACCATGGAGAATCTCAACCGGGTCCTGCTGGAAAATGTTCTCCCAGCTGATGTAGCTCAGCAGTTCATTCGCCAGATCTGGTGCAATATGGTGAGCCTTGAAGGTTGATATTTCACTGAAGATTCCAGAGAGAGAGGTGAAGCCAAACCATGCTAATGTTACTTGGCTAGGTTCTTGACACATTGCCAACTGTAAGGATTGTCTCCCCATTCACTTACAAAATACGAACTTCTGAGCCAGGTAGTTCAAAAGAATTCCTTTATTAAGCAAATGTGATCATCCCATTCAAAGCAAGATCTGAATACCCTTAGGCAAAGCTGGTACAGTTAAACCTTAGAGCCCCTCCCCATTAGGCAGAATACAAATCCTGACCAATACACAAGTGTGAAAATCCCCTGCTCTGGGAACAGGATGAATATACAGTTCTCGAGAGCCTCTTCCATTCAAACCAGTTTAGATTACCCCTCATAAACCCTTTCCCCAGATGAAGAGATTTCAAAGTGCCTGGCGCCAGGATATGTGTTGTAAATCTCAGTTGATCCAAGCAATGCTGATAATTCAAACTCAAGACCCCCCCTTCTCTTATTGAATGGCAGAGTCACTGGATTCTGACATGCTGCCACCTTAAAAAGAAAAAAGGTCCACCTGTAAAAGACATAAACAAAATCAATTATGATATATTAACAAGGTTTGTTAGGGTATTGGGAGTGAAATCTTCTCAGTAAGGTGGGAGCTTTAACATGTTGTTTAGCAACCCACTCGTTCTGTGAAGAAGGCAAATGTTTCCAATCTACCAAATACTGAATCTTCCCTCTGTGGATCCTAGAGTCAAGAATTTCCTTGATTTCAAAGTGTTGTTCTCCTTCTATCATGATTGGGACAGGTGGTGCAGATACAGGCGGTCTGAGTGACGAGGTTACCTCTCTCTTGAGTAAACTAATGTGAAACACTGGGTGGACTTGTCTAAGTGTTTTTGGAAGGAGTAATTCAACTGCAACCGGATTGATGATCCTAATAATAGGGAAAGGTCCAATGAAATTTGGCCCTAATTTTTTTGATGGTTGTAACGATTTCAGGAATTTTGTAGATAAGTATACTCTATCCCCAACATGGAAATATTTAGGTTCGATTCTTTTCTTGTCCGCTTGAATTTTGAAAGCCTCTCTAGCTTCCTTTAAAGCTAATCTGACTACTGGCCATGTATTTTGCAAATTCTCTATCCACTCCTTAAGTGAGGGGATAGTGGGTTTTTCTGAGGGTAGTTCCAGCATTGGGCTGAAATCCTGACCTGTGGCTACTCTAAAAGGGGTAAAACCAGTACTCGAATGTACAGAGTTAGTGAATGCAACCTCTGCAAAAGGTAAAAGTTCAGTCCAATTGTCCTGTTGAAAATTAATAAAACATCTACAAAAATATGCCACCAAATAAAGATGGAATACTCCAACTATCACAGCAAACAAGAGGAAAACCTCCTGTGCACAAAATCCAACCACGCCTTCTACAACTTCGTAAATAACAAACTCAAGGACTCGAGACCCCTCCCACCACTAAAAGGACCCAACAACAAAGAATACTATGATGAAACAGTCAAAGCTAACCTCTTCAACACATTCTTTGGCTCAGTCTTTGTAAACAGCAACGGCTCATGCCCAAAATTCCCCAGTCGTACCACAAATAATCACAACGATTTAATACAAATAGACTTCACTGAAGACAACGTTGAAAAAGCACTATGCAACCAAAAACCTTCCCTGTCAATCGGACCTGATGGACTATGCATACTTCCTAAAAAAGCTCTCCACAGCCATAGCTGAACCACTAAGCATAATCTTTGAAAAATCCTTCAGGACAAGTTCCCTACCAAAACTATGGTCACTAGCCACGGTCATCCCCATCTTCAAAAAGGGAGATCCCAGTCTAGTAGAAAACTACAGACCAATCTCTCTATGCTGCGTCACATGCAAAGTCATGGAATCAATCATAAACCAATCCATTACCCACCACCTAGAAACTAACAACCTACTCTCAAACAAGCAATTCAGTTTCAGAAAAAAATTATCCTGCAATCTACAACTACTACAATGCAAAAACATATGGACCTCAAAACTTGACCAGGGCAAAACAATAGACGCAATTTACATAGACTTCTGTAAAGCTTTCGACTCAGTGGTTCACGATAAACTACTTCTGAAACTGAAATCCTATGGCATCTCTGGACCCCTTCATGACTGGATAACTGCGTTCCTGTCAAACAGACAACAAGTGGTCAAAATAGGGAGTGCCCTATCAAATCCCGTACCTGTTAACAGCGGTGTTCCCCAAGGCAGCATACTAGGACCAACACTCTTTATACTTTATATAAATGACCTTTGTGATCACATTACAAGCGACTGCGTTCTCTTTGCCGATGATGTAAAACTCTTCAACACCACCGACAACACAGCTATCCTCCAAAAAGACCTAGACTTTGTGTCAGAATGGTCAAACATCTGGCAACTCCAAATCTCAACCAACAAATGCTCTGTCCTACACATTGGCAAAAAAAATCAGAACACCAAATACAAGCTGAACAGACAAGACCTTGCAGACGACCCTCACCCTGTCAAAGACCTTGGAATACTCATATCAAATGACCTAAGTGCCAAAGCCCACTGCAACAACATCGCCAAAAAGGCTTCAAGAACTGTTAACCTAATCTTACGTAGCTTCTTCTCCGGTAATATCACACTACTAACCAGAGCATACAAAACATTCGCCAGACCAATCCTCGAATACAGCTCATCTGTCTGGAACCCACACCACATATCGGACATAAATACATTAGAAAGTGTCCAGAGATACTTTACAAGAAGAATCCTCCACTCCTCTACTCGCAACAGAATACCTTACGCAACCAGACTTGAAATCCTGGGCTTAGAAAGCTTAGAACTACGTCGCCTTCGGCACGACCTAAGCATAACTCATAAAATTATCTGCTACAACGTCCTTCCTGTCAACGACTACTTCAGCTTCAACCACAACAATACAAGAGCACACAACAGATACAAACTCAAAGTGAACCGCTCCAAACTTGACTGTAGAAAATACGACTTTAGCAACAGAGTGGTAAATGCCTGGAACTCACTACCTGACATTGTGGTTTCATCACCAAACCCCCAAAACTTTACCCTTAGACTGTCCACTGTTGACCTCACCCGATTCCTAAGAGGTCAGTAAGGGGCGTGCATAAGTGCACCAGCGTGCCTACCGTCCCTGTCCTAATGTTCCCTCTTATCAGTACTCATCTTATGTATATAAACAATGTTATATCTATGTATATTACCAACACGTACTTGACAAAAATAAATAAATAAAAATAAATAATAAAAATCTTAGATATTGTTCCAAAACCGAGTTTGTTCTCTCACAATTTCCATTAGTAGCCAGGTGGTGGGCGGAGCTTAATCCTTGGGCGGTACCAAGTAAGCCCAAAAATGCCTTCCAAAAGTTGGAGGTGAATTGGACTCCCCTATCCGAGATGATTCTTTGTGGGGCTCCATGAAGACGATAAATGTGTATTAGAAACAATCTGGCTAAGCCTCTAGCAGTTGGGATTTTCTGGCAAGGTATAAAGTGTGCTTGTTTTGAAAACAAGTCTGTCACAACCCAAATGACAGTGTTTCCCCCACTTTCTGGTAGTTCTACAATAAAATCCATAGCAATTTCTTTCCATGGTGCTGACGGCTCGGCTACCTTCCGTGGGAGTCCTGGGGTTTTCCCTTGTCGTCTTTTTGCCGCAGCACAAATGGGGAACTCGCTACATAGCTTTCTATGTCCTTTTTTAGCGAAGGCCACCAAAATTGTCTCTTTATTAAGTGTAAGGTTTTTACAAAACCAAAGTGTCCAGCTAATCTAGAGTCGTGACACCTTTCCATTAAGCGTAATCTTTGGCTAGCAGGCACATATAGTTTCTCTCCTACCCAAGCTAAGCCTTCTTTCATCAAGCAACTGGATTTGTGGTTCAAAAACCATTCATCGTTGATTAATGCCTGTTTAAAAACGTGAATGGTGTGTTTGTCTGTCAATGTGTCTTGTTTTTCTTGGGACCTGGTGATTACTTTGGCTGCCAATTGATTAGTTTGTACTATGGGTTTAAATACCTCTGACGTCGCACTATTGTATTGTGGTTTTCTGGATAGTGCGTCTGCCAGAAAGTTTTCCCCCCCGGGGATAAATTTAAGAGTAAACTCGAACCGTTTGAAATATTGAGCCCAACGAACTTGTTTTGGGGATAGTTTCCTTGGGGTCTTTAGGGCTTCTAAGTTTTTGTGATCAGTCCAGACTTCAAAAGGGATCTTACTCCCTTCTAAGAAATGTCTCCAAGTTAAAAGTGCCCATCGCACTGCATAAACTTCTTTTTCCCAAATAGCCCACCTTTGTTCAGTTTCACTTAATTTCCTGGATGTATACGCACATGGTTGTAGTTGTCCTTGCTCATTTTTCTGAAGTAGGATTGCCCCTATTGCAACATCGCTAGCATCTGCTTGTATGATGAAAGGTTTTTCTGTGTCTGGGTGCTTTAGAATTGGTTCTGCTGAGAACAGCCATTTGAGTTTTTCGAATGCTGCCTGGCATTCCATTGTCCAATTCACGGGCTGTCTCGGTTTAGGATTTCCCTCCCCTTTCATTCTTAACAGTTTTGTGATGGGCAGGGCGATTTGAGCGAACGCCGGAATAAATTGGCGATAGAAATTTGCGAACCCCAGGAAGCTTTGCAGCTGTTTGCGCATGCGAGGCGTCTCCCAATCCAGTACCGCCTGCACTTTTTGAGGGTCCATTTCTATGCCCTGGTGTGAAATACGATACCTCAAATAGTCAATTTTTTCTTGGTGGAATTCACATTTTGAGAGTTTGGCATAAGGTTTTGCATCATGGAGTTTGCTTAGCACAGCCCTGACTAGTTTAACGTGTTCAGCTTTGGTCTCTGAGTATAAGAGAATATCATCTAAGTAGACAAGAACCCCTTTATATAAATGTTCATGCAAAACATCGTTTATTAATTGTATGAACACTGCAGGTGCCCCTTGTAGCCCAAAATGGAGCACTTTGAATTGGTAGCACCCCAGGGGGGTGTTAAATGCAGTTTTCCATTCATCCCCCTCCTTAATCCTGATTCGATAGTATGCCTCCCTTATGTCTAGTTTGGAAAATATTTTCCCTTTAGCGAAGTGTGCAAGCATATCCTTCATCAGAGGGAGGGGGTACATATTCTCAACACTGATAGTATTAAGGTTTCGAAAATCCACACACAGACGTTTTGTGCCATCTTTTTTCTCCCTAAATAACACTGGGGCTGCAATCTTTGGTCGGGCTGGCTCGATGAAGCCCTTTGCCAGGTTTTTCTCAATGAAAGCTCTCAGTTCTTCTAACTCCCCCGGTGACATGCTATACATTTTAGGTTTAGGCAGTTTAGCCCCGGGTAAGATTTCTATTGCACAATCAGTGGGGCGGTGGGGAGGAAGTTCATCCAAGGCCGTTTCACTAAAAACTTCAGCCAAATCTTTGTATTCCTTGGGTATGCCCTCTGTTGACAAGTTATAACCAGGCATGGCTGTTTCTTGGCGCCCCCCTCCCCTCAGTTCCTATCTGTGGATCCTCTGCAAAAGTCACGTGCATCTGGAATTTTATGGTGCCTTGCTCCCAATTTATTTTTGGGTTCCATTTTTTCAGCCATGCAAGTTCCAAGACTAGTGGCCATTCCATACCAGGTGCCACTATAAATGTAAGTCTTTCTTCGTGGCTCCCAATGCCTATTTTCAGGGGTTCCGTGGCAAAAGCAGCTGGCTCCCCCCTGCTATTGACCCATCCAGTTGGCAAAAAGCGATGGGGGTTTTCAGCTTTCTTACTTTGATCCCCAACTCCCCTATTAGGGTTTGGTTGACCAAGCATCTGGTGCACCCTGAGTCCACTAATGTGGAGATATTTCTTTCTCCGTCTTGGTTAGGGATAAATAGTCTTAGAGGGAGGGTAAGTGGTTCAATTGGCTTGCTTACCAGTGGTTCATCCTCTGGATTGCTTCCGAACAAGGTTGGATCCTCCTCTGGAAATGCCGGGATGTTCTCTCCAATGAGGGGGGGGGATGGAGGTTCTACCATGTCGCTGCTCCTCAGGACAGTTTCTCTCCCGTGCAGGACAGGCTTCGCTGATCTCTCCCCCCTCAGGCGTTCTGGTTTCCAGGTTGGGGATTTAGGGGGAAAATGTGTTGTCTTTTGAAGGGTTCTTCCTTCCATTGGGGTGGGGATTTCTTCCATGCTTGCCCCGTACGGTACTGGTTCCTGGCCACATCGATCTCTGCTTCTCTGCCGGTGAAGTACCACTCACACGGGTGATTCGATGTGCCCCTGGCCACGCAGGCATTATATAGATCCTTCGTTGGGTCCTCTGTTGCGCCATCTGCTCGAATGTCAGCCTTCCGGGGCTTGGTGGTTCCCCTGGCCTCGTCAGCGGTTGCTGTGCTCTCAGCGCTCCTTAGCTGTCGTTCTGGGGATCCCCGAATGTTGAGGCTTTCCAAAGTTTCCATCACCAGCTGGGCTAGGTATCTCTTCAGACGCCCCTCACTCAGCGGTGCTTCGGTGGGTTCCCTCTGGTCAGAGAAGACTTCTAGTTCCAACTCCCACCGTGGTCTCTGATTCCCTCGGATGAGCTTGACTCCTCTGGTTCTCCCATCCCAGCAGTCTTTCTTCTCCAGAATTTCCTCATCCTCTTCGATGGGAAGTAGGGAATAGGCATCCGGCTGGGTGTTTGCTGAGGTTTTCCCCCAGCGTTCCGTTTCCTCCGGTTCCCTATTTTGTTCGGACATGGTTTTGCAAGGTCCCCTCAGTAGAGCGAAATTGCTTCTCTGGTTTGACCGATTTGCAGATCTTGCTTTCTGTAAGGATTGTCTCCCCATTCACTTACAAAGTACGAACTTCTGAGCCAGGTAGTTCAAAAGGAGTCCTTTATTAAGCAAATGTGATAACATCCCATTCAAAGCAAGACCTGAATACCCTTAGGCAAAGCTGGTACAGTTAAACCTTAGAGCCCCTCCCCATTAGGCAGAATACAAATCCTGACCAATACACAAGTGTGAAAATCCCCTGCTCTGGGAACAGGATGAATATACAGTTCTCAAGAGCCTCTTCCGTTCAAACCAGTTTAGATTACCCCTCATAAACCCTTTCCCCAGATGAAGAGATTTCAAAGTGCCTGGCGCCAGGATATGTGTTGTAAATCTCAGTTGATCCAAGCAATGCTGATAATTCAAACTCAAGAACCCCCCCTTCTCTTATTGAATGGCAGAGTCACTGGATTCTGACACCAACACAGGTTGGAGGGGCAGGAAGGAAGATGGCAGGAAGAAAGATTTTGCTCATTTATCAGATTTTTTTTTTGTCTTTCTGGAAAACTAATCCACCTAAAAGTTGGCTGCTAAAGTTTGGATCTTGAATTGGGTTTCAGAAACAAAACAGGTTATAGGTTCCATCATCTGGGGCAGTGGTGGCGAACCTATGGCATGTGTGCCAGAGGTGGCACGCAGAACCCTCTCTGTGGGCATACGCACTGTTGCCCCAGCTCTGTTTTGGGTCTCTGCTGTGCATGTGCGCTTGCCTACTGCCAGCCAACTGATCTTCGGGTCTCTGCCGTGCATGCCCACACCTTGCAGTTTGGGTGCGCACACGCATTTTGGGCACTCGGTGCCTAAAAGATTCGCCATCACTGATCTAGGGAGCTACATTTGGTGGGCCCTTTTCTTCTGTGGCATCCACATTGTAGAAACCTCTTCCCCAGAGATGAGGTCGGCCTTATCACCCCTGAGCTTTGAAGGTCCCTCAAGACCTGGTTATACTAGCAGGCTTGGAGACATCTGAGGACAGGTGAACTCATGAGGTGGCTTCTTTATTATTAACAACCCCCTTTCTATTAATCTCTTTTCCTATTTTAGTTCTGCTTTTATAGGTTTTAATATTCTTAATTGTCAGCTGCCACCTTACGCTTGGTTGTGTGCTTCTCTATCATACGGTGACAATCTGTCATGAACTCTGGGAAGGGAGGATGCTTGGGGGAAAATGAAAGTACTTCTACATCTTTCTGAGATGCTGCTTCAAGGTCATCTGGCTGGGAGAAGAACAGAGTTGCATACCAGTTGCATACCAACCTACGTTTGAAGTTGCCATTCTGAAAACACCTTACCCGAACCTGATTTGTCATGGGGGAGTCAGAAATGTGAGGCAGTTAAGGGAGGGAAAAATTGAACTTAGGGATTTTTGCTTGTGATTTTCAGTTCTGGCTATACACTACTGCAATGCACTTGATTTCTAATAAAACTATACAAAAAATGGAGCCAAGGATCTGTTCTGACCTAGGCTTCACCAAATCACGAAACAGACTCCTTGTCCTGAAAAACCCCTTTTTACTTGGCTAATGTGAATTACTAGCATTCACATCAAGCAAAGTCCCGACAAACAGTCTTTCAAGGGTGAATTGCAAACACAGACCTTATCAGTCCTTGGATAGTTGCCAGGCCGATAGCTTCTTGACACAAAGCTGTACAAGGAAATACTTGGCAAGGATTCTCTCAGATAAGCGCTCTACATGGGGCTACCCTTGAAGAGTATCCGGAGACTTCAGTTGGTGCAAAATGCGGCTGCGCGTGCTGTGGTGGGTGTGCCAAGGTACACCCACGTGACACCGATACTCCGCCAGCTGCATTGGTTGCCCATCGGTCTCCGGGTCCAATTCAAGGTGTTGATCACCATCTTTAAAGCCCTTCATGGCTTGGGACCAGGATATCTTCGGGACCGCATTCTGCCTCATACTTCCCTCCGACTGGTTAGGGCCCACAGAGTTGGCCTCCTCCAGATCCCGTCGGCCAAGCAATGCCGGCTGGCGGGCCCTAGGGGGAGAGCCTTCTCTGTGGCCGGCCCCGCGCTCTGGAACCAACTTCCTCCAGAGACCCGAACCATCCCCACTCTGCTGGCCTTCCGAAAAGCCGTTAAGACATGGCTTTTCCTGCAGGCGGGGGGTAGAGCTTAATCCACTCGAGCTCACCCCCCAAGTATGTATGGTTGCTGAATGGATGTTGTTGTTTTTATACTGTGCTTTTAAATTTTGTATTTGTTTTTAATTAATATTTAATTGGTTATTCTTGTATTTTTTCTCTGTTGTACGCCACCCTGAGTCCTCCGGGAGTTGGGCGGCATATAAGAATACCAAAATAAATAAATAAATAATAATAAATAAGCAAATCTTCACGCAAATGAACTAATTGTCTCCTGCAAACACCATTCCCCTTTCGCTCCTATTTATTTCCTATGGGAGGGACCATTCAGCATCCCCTTGTACTTTTACTCCCAAGTCGACCTCTGTTCCTTAATCATTCCCTTCTCCTGACAGCTCTGTGCATGCGCACATCAGGAACAGGCTCCAGCTGTTCTTCAGCCTCACTTATCTCTGACTTCGAAGGTAGCTGATAACTGTTGGATGGCCCTGGCCCCATCTCTGCCTCCAACACAGAGCACTCCTCAGAGCCTTCCCTGGACTCCAGGACTGGTCCATGTTCATCCCCCACCTCCTCACTGTCCGAGTCTGCCACCAGCTCTTAAAGGTTAAAGTGCGGGCAGGTCTGACATTAATAATTATTAGATAATGGTTTTAGGTAATATAGTTAATACATTGATTTACTCCTCATCTCGTATCAAAACAGCTCTGGGCGGCTTAAAGCATTAAAACATTAAAATTTTAATATTTCTAAAATGCTAAAAATGGAAATCACAATCAAAATAAAATTATAGTTAAAAGACGGTGAGGGAGGGAACAGGATGAGAAGGGGCAGGAGTTGGGAGTGCCTCTTAATTGTTTGTAGTGATTGTTGTGATTGTTTTGTAATTGTTTATAACAATTGCTTTATATATTTAATTGTTTTATGGGATTGTTGCATGCTGCCCAGAGTCACTTTCCATGAGATGGGCAGCTATATAAATTTGGTAATGAAATGAAATAAAATAAAATAATAGAAAACTTTTTAGTGTGCTGCTGTTCCGCATTTTCCTTACCTGAGCTGACAAAAGAAGCTTCTTGGAATTCTAGGCTGCCATGACAATCATGAGACTCATGATCCAAAACATCACAGCCCAGCATGTATTAAAAGGCACACTCTCCATTTGGTTTTGGGGTAGGACAACCATATCCAAAGAATTAGATCTGTTGTAGCTGTGTTGCAACGGTTAAGCTACCCTTTCTGATCTTCCAGGGAGGGGACTAGAATTTGAAGATTTATCTATTTGTCTGTCCATCCATCCATCCATCCATCCATCCATCCATCCATATCTATCTATCTATCTATCTATCTATCTATCTATCTATCTATCTATCTATCTATCTATCTATCTATCTATCTATCTATCATCTATCTATCTATCTATCTATCTATCTATCTATCTATCTATCTATCTATCTATCTATCTATCTATCTATCTATCTATCTATCTATCTATCTTATCTATCTATCTATCTATCTATCTATCTATCTATCTATCTATCTATTATCTTTAATCTATCTATCTATCTTCATATCTATCTATCTATCTATCTATCTATCTATCTATCTAGCTAGCTAGCTAGCTAGCTATCTAGCTATCTAGGTATGTAGGTATGTAGGTATGTAGGTAGATGATAGATAGATAGATAGATAGATAGATAGATAGATAGATAGATAGATAGATAGATAGATAGATAGAAGTATAGATAGATAGAAGTATAGATAGATAGATAGATAGATAGATAGATAGATAGATAGATAGATAGATAGATAGATAGATAGATAGATAGATAGATAGATAGATAGATAGATAGTGTGAGAAATGAATTTATTTTTGTTAAAAATGACATGTAATAAGAACCATAGTGTAACCATTTTGAATGAATCTGTAATGAAGATAAGCATTGTATAATCACATGTAATCATTTTTGTTATGTCAGCGAGGTTACACTGACCTGACAAGTTGTTTGTACTAAAAATTATGCTGAGAAGGTGGGAAAGTAAAAACAGGATATGTTGACAGGATGTATCTGTTGGGAAGCACCTAAAAATCCTGGGAAAGGAACAATGGGAACGTCAGCATGTTTGGGGCCTATCCAAAATGGGAGATACCCAAAAGTATGAGGTATTGTGTTATGTAAGGGGGTGGAACCAAGGTGGGACTTGTGTGATTTATAAGACCTGTAACACGGAATATGGTTTCACCTGCTCCTCAGCCGTTGACTCCAGAGCTGTAAGGCGCTGGGAGGAGTTGGGCCCTTGGCCAAGGCTTGCTTATTTTCTGTTTATTCATTTTGCTTTATTTTTTAATAAATAGTTTTTATTGCTTATCTGGTTTCCTGATTCTATTTGATTTTTGGATTTTTCTAACAATTGGCGAGCCAGCCAGGAGGACCGGACTCTCTCACTGGGCAAGTGAACGTCTTTAGACCTGGGGGTGCACCTGCCTCTTTTTCAGGCAGCCTGGGGAGGCCTCCGCTTGTCCAGGGGGAGATTGCTCCAATTCCGGACCGCAGGAGCCAGTGGCAATAAAAGCAGACCCGAGGGGCGTGCAGGCACCAGCACACACGTGGCTTTGGTGAGTACTACTTAAAGAGTAGGCGTGTGGTGTGTTGATCTTTTGAACAAGCTGGCGATGATGCGTGATTGATGAGTGGACTGGCACTGGGAGGTTGATTAATCTCTGTCTGTGTTGTGACGTTTGACCCTGTGGGGGTGCGTCTGCAGTGAGAGTGGTTACGGTAGTTGAGAGTGTTCAAAGTGATCTGTGAAAACAAAGTCTCGGGTGGGGGGTGACATGGGGCCCGGTTAACTAGAAATGCTAGCGGAAGGAATGAGATTCCTTTGAATCCCTTTTACATCCTATATTTTGTAGGTGCTGAAAAAACAGTGGAATGGGGATTGACTAACTTAGGTTATGATGCCTGAAAGTTGTGTTAGAATATGGCCATGATTGTCATTGGAATGAGTGTGGAAACTCTAAACCATATTGTTTTAAAGAGTGTGTTTGGCAAGGCAAAGTGCAAAGCTTAACTGCTGTATGTTCGTTTCAGTGTTTGGGTTTCTTTGGTAATTTATGAGGTATGTGACCCTTTTATGTATGTTTGGTGTCCTAAAGCTACTTGGGAGCCAAATGGCTTGATGGCTGCTGGGGGAGTTCAGTTACATTTGCTAATGTATAAATGTGTTGTTGTTTTTCTTTGCCTATCTAACTTAGAGGACTATAAATCAATGGTAATTGTACCTGAAAGATAACACAGATGTTAAGAATTATTTTGCAGGCAGGACAGTGTTTGTACATGGCACTGGCAGGGTGTGAAACATATTGAGGTTTCCCAATATTCTGATATGTTTGGATAGATATTGTTTAAGGGGCTGGAAATGTTCAGCCGACCTGAAAGATGATCTGATATTGTAGGTAAAGAATGGAACCAATGGGTTGTTGATTTTTTTTGCAGATAAAGATTTTTTCTTGAGGAGGTTTGGAAGTGTTAAGATGTCTTTAGGACATTTGAGAATAGGCTTGTCCTTGGAGCTTTGGGAAATGGGCTGTGGTTAGGGCCCAAAATCATATTTTTGATTTAAAAAACCTTAAAGCCATTTCCCACTGCTTGTAAGTTCAAGTTGCAAAGGGCATTAATTCCCTGGTAGATCAGTTGATGGGGAGGAAGATTTTTTTTTTTGTTTATGTTAGTTTGCACAAAAGTTTTTTTTTGTTCAATGGAAGTGAGAGAGTTCTCAAACGGAGGTGGTCTGGGGACCTGTAAATGTGTGTTTGCAAACATGGGGATGTTTGTAAACATTTGCTTGTTTACAAGGGGATGAGAGAGATCTCCTTTACTAGTTATAGTAAGTAGCAAGGATTTGTACTTGGCAAAGTATTTGACAGAAAATACTGATTAGAGAGACATTCTGATGGAGGATGTGAAGAGAGGTGTTAGGCAGTTAGAAGTTAGAAGAGTTATTTGTGAGTTTCTGTATTGAAACGATGTTGCAAAGATTTGAGTATTCTGAATTGAGTATTCAGCTGTGAGAGAGTGTGAGAGAGAAGGGGGGGAAGCGGCTTGCTTTTCTTTCCCTTTTACACATTTTTTTTCCTAGAGTCTGCAGAGAGAGAGGAGGGGCAGAATGGGTGAATTTGCGGAAGTTGATGTTTTCCGCAGATGCCCTGCTCTGAGAGCTCTGCTTTTGTGGAAGTTGTTGAGTTTAATGAACTGCCGATTGTGAATAGGTGAATAGATACTGACAAGGTTGAATTCTTATATGAGAAGTGGTCAGCAGTAGAACCATGGAGGTGATATGGCAGGAAGGATATAGAGACAAGTAAGTGGAGTTGAAGAAAGCTAAGTTGACATGAGTTTGCCTGATTTGGGGAAGTCTTTTGTTTGTTTGTTTGGAGTAGTTCACATTAGGTAGGATGATGTGGCTAAGGGTGTGTTAGCTCAAAATGGGCTGGTAAGTTGATAGACCCTGTGGTGGGAGGGTGGCTTTATCTTAGGATAATTTAGTACTTTCCACTGATGTTTTATCAGGAGAAAGGAAGGATTGGGAAACTGTAGAGCATGGTGTGTAGACGTAAGGGATCTACAAATAAGAATGCGTAAGCCTATAGAGGCTATTTGTTTTTTGTTTTGTTTATTGATGGTTCATCCCGAGAGGGGGATGAAAGAAGGGAAATTGGATATGCAGTGAGTAATAGGTTGCTGTTTGAATGGTCAGCAGAAACATGTGATGTGTGTTTGCTTTGTAATAAGCGTTGAAGATATTGGCAAATGAAGTGGGTAATATCCATAAGGGTAATATTTATGCCTATGGTATTTGGCATACCTTTGAGAGGATTTGGATGGAACGGGGTTTGATTCCAGGCAGGGAAAGAAGCTAGGATAAGTAGGATCTGGCAGAGGCCAGCGTGGCTGGCTGGCATATGAGGAGAGTTCCTCGAGGTTGATTGTGGCTAGCGAATAAGGCTATAAGAAGTGGCAAGAATGGGAAAGGAAGTAGAGATAATGGTAAATACAATTCCTATTTTGGAATGGGATGGCAAGCCTAAGTTTAGAAGGTGTGGAAATAGTAGATATGAGATGGATTTCAAATGGTGAATGAACCTATTATGAGAAACATTCTTGAGCGTGTGCATGAAGGAACCCATTGGGGTACACAAGCATTGACTGGCATTATGAAAAGAAGGTATGTTTGTAGAGGAATGTATGCAATTGTTCTGATTGCATTAGATAAACAAAAAGAGCATGAGGATGCAAGTGACCGGGGGAAAATGAATGGCTGTTTGGCCATTCCAATTAATCCAGGTGGGATGCCAGCTGAGGGAATATTGAGAAATCTGCTGGTGATAGTGGTTCATTTAAATGGTTGGGTGGAAGTATTTCCATGAGGATTTCCATGAGGAAGGGTAAATGCTCAGATGCTATGAAAATAATATTGGAGCAGATAGTTCCAAGAAATGGGTTGGAGAAAACCATTGAAAATGATAGAGGTATGCATTTTCTAGCCCAGGTAGTGTAATAGGTAAGAGACCAATTAGGTATTAATTGGCAATTACATTTATCATTTTGTCCAATTTTGTTAGGCAAAGTTGGGAAAATGATTCAAATCTTGAAAAATATCTTAAAGAAGTTAATTTTGGAATTGCCGCTACCTTGGATGAAATGTTTACCTTTAGCAATATTGCTTATTAAGATAAATACAAGAAAAGACATTAGAATTTTGTTATATGAAATGATGTTTGGTATTTCTTATACTAGAAATGTGGGAATGTCAAAGATTAAAATGTGAAGTTGCTTGTTTTCAGAAAAATATACAGGGACTGTCCCAGTGTTTTTCTCTTGTAAAGGTTCGTAGGACTATTGGCACTGATTCCTTCTCTTGATTTTCAAATACATGACTTTAAGAGCGGTGACCGCGTCCTGATTTAAGCTCTAAAGAGACATGAACTAAAGCCAATGTGGGAAGGACCGTTTCAAGTGCTGTTGACAACCGAGTCGGCTGTTCGGACTGCAGAGGAAGGCTGGGTCCATTATTTGCGTGTGAAGGGACCGGTGGTGGCACCACATGGATGGACAGTGACTGCTAAGACAATAGATCCTTTTGCATTGACTTTTAGGACTAATTGATAGCACTTTGGGAGATTGAGTTGCTTATTTGGTTGGGGTAATAAACTTTTGTATTGTGTTACTGTTTTCTATAGGGAAGAGACATAGTAGGGTGGTATGGTTACATGTTGTGAAAGTATGTGGATGAAAGTCCCTGGAGTGATTGTATTGAAGTTTGAGTTTGTATTACATTACATATACATACACAGGGGGGCCAATCCACTGGAAGCATGAATTCGACAGTAGGGGTGATTATTGTCTTCTGGGGAATACGGACGTATCTTCAAGTAGGGATGGGAACGTTTGCTGTTTTGCCGTGTTATTAATGTGGCAGCAGTTGTGTTTCCATGCTGAACTTGAACAACGATTTTCCCAGATACATAAATCACTGACACTGATTGAGCCAGAATATGAGGCTGTAATATGCATAAAATCTACATTTAGCGACGGCATACCACTCGGCAAATATCCAAAGTGTAATCGTGTACATCTAATGTAGTTGTACAAACTACAGATGTGTCCAACAGAATGGAAGCTATATATGTAACCAATGTTATGAAAAATATGGCAATTACACGCCTTCCTATAAGAAATTCAGAATTATTGAGGAGGGATTGACGTTGCCATATAGAGAAATAAAAGCCCCATCTAAGCTTATGTTTTTATGTGGCAACATAGCAATGCCAAATGGAAAGGAAGATGTACTGTGGAATATTTAAAGACACCGCTTAGATACACACGACATGTTAGAGAGGAGCCTATGGAGAAGGAGGGAAATATTTTTCTCGACTTAATGAAAGTGGCTTTGAATAGTTCATCCTTTTGTGTGAAAGGGGAGACAACAGTTGCAGATATCATGTCTACATGCTTTGTTGGTGTATCAGTCCCTGGAAAGTTTTTGTTTGAAGAAGCAAAGATCAAAGATCATTATTGAACCTAACAATTATAACCTATCAAAGGTGGTTACTTTGTTTGGTCATCCAATTAAGCCCAATAGATGGACCAATCAGAAGAAACTGGTAATTGAAGTGAAAAATATTTTGCCAGCTTATGATTGCATTATATACAAACAACCAGAGAAGACGTTAGAAAGGGTTACGTATACACCTGTGCCTACAGAACGTGTGTTCACTTGCACTGAAACTGAAGTAGTAGATGCATTAGGGCAGGTGATATATTTACCCAAAGGATGGTTTTTGTTTTGTGGCTTATACGCTTTTGCATATATTTCCTGCACATGCAATAGGAGGGCCATGTACCATTGGGCGCCTGACTACATTTATGGGAGTAACGCATTTTAGAAATATTAATCATGAAACTCAGTTTTATTATGAAATGATGAATGCTACCTTGTATCATAGAAATCGCATACCTGCAAAGAAGACTACAGTTGCAAAGGATAGTGCAAAAGACATTACAGGTGATACACATGACCCTGAACCTGAACATGTAGAGACACCTAAGGAAGGGGGTGAACCTCACCTGGTGATACAGGATTCACATATTATATCCATACAATGGCCTATAATTCCAGTGCAGTATAACATGACTGGATATACTGCTGGTGGGAATTATAGGGGACGGAGGTCCATACCAATTGATGCAGGATGTAGTGATCAGGTGGTGGTGTAATCTAAAGTAGAAGCTGGACTTCTAGGCTTATTTCCTTGGTTTGCAACACAATATAATCATAAGCAGATAGGACATCTTGCTTGTGCCCTGACGGAAAGCATTAATGAGACTGCCATAGCAGCTTTGGCTGATGAGATGGGAGAGATAAGGAAGTCTTTTTTAAGGATGGGCCATGGTTACGAAGAATTCCAAGGATTGTGATGCTTTGGTATAGGAAATAAATCACATTTAAGAGCTTTGTTACCACCTACAACATAACACTGAGAATTCTGCATTCCGTGGGATATGGAATGTATTAACTCTTGGTTGTGAAGTTTTATATGGTAGAAAAACCATATGTAGACACTATAATCATTATAGTTATAGACTGTATATCTTGTGTCTGTATTAGATTTACTGTATGCCTGTATGTGTGTGAAGTGTTGTAAGTCTTGTTGTAAGATGGGACACCTTAGGAGGTTGGGGACGTGGGCCCTGACTAAGAAGGATGTGCATATTGAAATAAGGAGTTGACCAATTAGGATCAATAGTAAGTATTGATCAAAAGTGAAAGGGAGGATTGTGAGAAATGAATTTATTATTGTTAAAAATGACATGTAATAAGAACCATAGTGTAACCATTTTGAATGAATCTGTAATGAAGATAAGCATTGTATAATCACATGTAATCATTTTTGTTATGTCAGCGAGGTTACACTGACCTGACAAGTTGTTTGTACTAAAAATTATGCTGAGAAGGTGGGAAAGTAAAAACAGGATATGTTGACAGGATGTATCTGTTGGGAAGCACCTAAAAATCCTGGGAAAGGAACAATGGGAACGTCAGCATGTTTGGGGCCTATCCAAAATGGGAGATACCCAAAAGTATGAGGTATTGTGTTATGTAAGGGGGTGGAACCAAGGTGGGACTTGTGAGATGTATAAGACCTGTAACACGGAATATGGTTTCACCTGCTCCTCAGCCGTTGACTCCAGAGCTGTAAGGCACTGGGAGGAGTTGGGCCCTTGGCCAAGGCTTGCTTATTTTCTGTTTATTCATTTTGCTTTATTTTTTAATAAATAGTTTTTATTGCTTATCTGGTTTCCTGATTCTATTTGATTTTTGGATTTTTCTAACAGATAGAAGTATAGATAGATAGAAGTACAGATAGATAGAAGTATAGATAGATAGATAGATAGATAGATAGATAGATAGATAGATAGATAGATAGATAGATAGATAGATAGATAGATAGATAGATAGATGATAGCTATCATCTATTTGCCATGCATCTCCTGAAGAAATGACTCTGGGCAAATGCCAATGTAATCTTTTCCTATCCCTCTGTAGAGTTTGAATATCTTTGGTGTTGAAGTTTAAGGGTTACGATTGCAGAATTTGGATGACTCTCAGTCTTTCTCTGCCAGGAGGATCTTTTTTTTTTTTGAAAAAGTTTTATTAGTACAAAGTACAAAAATTTTTAAATTCCCCCCCTCCCCCCAACCCCCTCCCTCCCCTACCCCGACTTCCCAGAAAGAACACAGGATATAATCTTCAAATAACCATAAACTAACATATGCTAACAAAACATAGATTCTATTATAAAAACCATTCTAAAATTCTAACCATATATCATTATTAAACTATATATATCTTCTTAATCTGATACTTTTTTTGAATATAATCAGTCCATCTACTCCATTCCAATATATATCTTTCATTTGAATGATCTTTTAAGTATGATGAAATTCTTGCCATTTCTGCCAGATGTGTAACTTTTATTGTCCATTCCTCAATAGTAGGTATATCTTCTTTCTTCCAATATTGTGCTACCAACAATCTGGCAGCCGTTATCAAGTTCAAAATCAGTTTAGTCTCTATTACAGTACAGTCCATAATTATTCCCAGCAAGAAAAACTGTGGTGTGAACTTAATTTTTTTCTTCAAAATATTCTGTATAATCCACCATATTTTAATCCAAAAAGCCTTAATTTTCCTACAAGACCACCAAACATGAAAATAAGTTGCATCTTCACATTCACATCTCCAACATTTAGGTTGTAAATTTGGATACATACAAGCTAGTTTCTTTGGGTCAAAATGCCATCTATAAAACATTTTATAAAAGTTTTCTCTTAAATTTTGAGCTTGTGTAAATTTCACATTTCTAACCCATATATTCTCCCATGTTTCCATCATTATAGGTTCACCAATATTTTGAGCCCATTTAATCATACAATCCTTAACTAACTCTGTTTCAGAATCTAATTCCACTAATACATTATATAATCTCTTTATATGCATTGGTCCTTTATTCTTTATTTGATTTATCAAGTTATCATCTTGCTGCGAAATACCTGCTTTTGAATCCTCTTTCCATCTGGCCTGCAATTGCCCATATTGAAACCAAGACTTAATTATTCCTTCTTCTTTTAATTGCTCCATTGATTTTAATTGTAACTTCATTCCCTCTACATAAAGAAACTCTTTATATGTAGTCTTATCTAAGTTTTTGCTCTGTATTTATATTCTCTATCGCATGCCTCGGCACTGTCCATATAGGTAATTTATCATTTAATTTACATTGATATTTCTTCCAGACACGTAATAGAGCATTTCTTAATATATGACTCTTAAAGGTTTTATCTACTTTTTTATTATACACTAAATAAGCATGCCATCCATAAAATAAGCCATACCCTTCTATATTTAATGACCTCTCTTCCGTCAGGTTAATCCAATCCGCAATTGCTGAGAGGGTAGCTGCTTCATAATACAATCTTAAGTTAGGCATTTTTAATCCTCCCCTTTCACGTGAGTCTTGCATTATTTTCTGATTTACTCTCGGTTTTTTCCCTGCCCAGATAAATTTATTAATACCCTTTTGCCACTCTTTCAAATTGTCATCCTTTTTAAGTATGGGAATTGTTTGGAAAAAAAATAAAAACCTAGGTAAGACATTCATTTTTACTACAGCTATCCTGCCCAGCAAGGACAACTGTAGCTTTTTCCAATTTTCCAAGTCTTTCTGCCAGGAGGATCTTTATCACCAATCTTATGATTGTGTGTGTGTTCTCTTTGCTTCGATCCCAGACTTCAAAGAATTTTATAGTGAATCCAACGTCAACCATGAAGGACTTGAATGCCTCCGACTGCTCAACGAGATCATTGCTGACTTTGATGAGGTATGTGGAAACATATGTAAAGTAGCTGTAGGTAGCTGTGTCTACTTATATCTTCTCATTTTTTCTTGTCTCTCTGAGTGTATAATATATTTGTGCATGTATACCTACCATATTTTTCGGAGTATAAGACACACCTTTTTACCCCCAAAAAGAGGGTCAAAAACTGGGTGCGTCTTATACACCAAATGGTGCATTTTTGGGGGGAGGAGTTGATGCGACCCTGCTTTAGTCGCCACCGCCGGACTGCAGGGACGCTGCTACCACAGCCAACGCCGCCGGCGGAGCGCATGGCCGCTGCCGCCGCCGCGCAGGGACGCTGCCACCACAGCCGCCGGAGCGCATGGCCGCCTCCTCCGCTGGAGCGCATTGCCGCCGCCGCCGCCACTGCCACACAGGGATGCTGCCGCCACAGCCGCCGGAGCACATTGCTGCCGCCGCCACCGGAGCGCAGGGCCGCCGCCGCCGCCCCCTTGCAGCCCCCACCCCCGCCACAGGCCCCGACGCAGTCGGTGGGGGGGTTTTGGGCAGTAGCGGCGGTGGCGGCTCGCTTTGGGTAGCGGCGGGGACGCCAGCTGGGACAGCGCTGGGGGCGGGGACAGCGGCCGCTCGAATTTTCGCAGCCCGGATCCGAGAGCTAAAATCTTCAAAAGCTGCCTGAAGCCCCCCCGAGTCAGCCCGTCCCGCTGCCTACCTCTTCCACCAGCGTGGCCAGCTGGTCAAGGGTGGCTACCGACAGGTCTCCATAAAGCAGTTGCCGGGGGTCAGGAGGCGAGCGCAGGGGTCCGGATGGCCATTTGATGGTGGGCACCAAAACCAGCTCCTCGGCCAGCGCCAACTGCCCCGCTGTCCCTTGAGTGACAAACAGAAGCCGCCCGGCTGGCTCGGTATCCAGGAAAGCGCGCAGCAGCAGCCGCACTTCAGGAGATTCCAGGCAACGCGCCCAGCGCTCCGGCTCCACACGCAAGCTGCGCGCCACCCGCTCCCCAAGCAGCCGGGTGTGGGGATTCGCTTCTGGGGAGCCCTCCTGGTCTGGGTCCTGCTCCTCCTCTTTGCCCCCCATGTCCGCCGGCTCTCCCTTCCCCAAGTGTTTTGGTCGGCGCCGCTGTTGCTTGGGCGACCAGGACGCTCATGAGCGGGAGTGGGAGGGACCGGCTGCAAAAGTCAGCTCTGACAGGTTGCCCCGCCTTTCCTTTGTGGACGGACAAGCAGAGGAGAGAAACCCGCGCGGGCAGATGGATTCCCAGCTCTTTCCCTGATACGGTCTAGGCCAGTGTTTCCCAACCGTGGCAACTTGAAGATGTCTGGACTTCAACTTCCAGAATTCCTCCTCCAGTCATGCTAGCTCAGGAATTGGAGTTGAAGTCCACAAGTCTTAAAGCTGTCAAGTTTGAAGACCCCTGGGTTAGGGGTTAGGGGTGCAAGGGTCTTCAAACTTGGCAAGACTTTTTACAACCATGTACACTTTTTACAAACTTCAAACTTGACAGCTTTAAGACTTGTGGACTTCAACTCCCATTCCTGAGCTAGCATGACTGGAGGAGGAATTCTGGGAGTTGAAGTCCACAAGTCTTAAAGCTGTCAAGTTTGAAGTTTGTAAAAAGTGTACATGGTTGTAAAAAGTGTACATGGTTGTAAAAAGTGTACATGGTTGTAAAAAGTATTCTGCTACACTGGTATTTTATTAAATAATATATTACTACACCATTTGGTTCAGAATACTTTTTTCCTTGTTTTCCCCCTCTAAAATCTAGGTGCGTCTTATACTCCGGTGCGTCTTATACTCTGAAAAATACGGTACATTACATGCATTACAAATATACACTTGCAGAATTTTTATACTGCTTTCCAATTATTCCCACAAGTATTCATATTGTTAAAAATTCAATAAAAAGTTTTTTTTAAAGTCAAAATGAAGAAAACAGAATATATAAAATGCATCTTATTTTAGCAAAAATTCCATACAAAATGCAATAAAATAACTGCAATACAGATGGATGCAGAGAGAAGGTGAGATAGATTTATGAACAAGCAAAAGAATATGCTTATTCCATTTCACCCACCAACAAAAAAATTATCTCAATTACATTTTTACTCCAGTTCACAGAAAAACTGTTTGAATGGCTTATGCTTAATAGGTTCACTCTTCTTTACACTGGCTTCTTCCTCTCGTAAGACAGAGAAATCATCATAATCAGAGTTACAGTAATTGTGCATAAGGGAAAACCGTACTTATGTGTGCCGTAATCTAATCAAAGCCAATAGATCTCATGACAGTTTTGTTTATTTCCAGGAAGTAGAATGTTTGAATGAATGAATAAATAAATAAATAAATAAACCATACCTAAGGGACCAAACATCAGCCAATCAAAGCCAGCAGTCAATAATTATTGAAAGTACAAGTGCACTGCCTTTTGGGTCATTAGAATAGAATAGAATAGAATAGAATAGAATAGAATAGAATAGAATAGAATAGAATAGAATAGAATAGAATAGAATAGAATAGAATAGAATAGAATAGAATAGAATAGAATTCTTTATTGGCCAAGTGTGATTGGACACACAAGGAATTTGTCTTTGGTGCATATGCTCTCAGTGTACATGAAAGACAAGATACATTAATCAAGAATCATGAGGTACAACACTTAATGAATGTCATAGGGTACGAGAAGGCGTGGCTAATTAGCCAAGGCGACATGGAGTTCTCCTTGATCCCCGATATCCACGTCGCCAGGGGACCTGGCTCAGTCAGAGCCAGGTCAGATCCACCCTGGAGGGGTGGTGAAGAAGAGAGACACCGTTGGCAACCTGGAGGGGGGTGGCAACCCTCCCCCCCCCCGGGAGCCGGCATAGAGCTCTTGACCGGTGGCGCTGGAAAACGGCTTGCAGAAGCCGTCCAAGCCTCGGGCAGTCATGAACGGTCTGATTGATTTGCTTAAAGATTGGAGGTCATCTGGAGAGGATAATTTAAGATAAGTGCAGGAGGGAAGAGCAGAAGAATAGATGTTGAACTGGTGAGTGATTTTGCCGAAGAAGAAAATTTGGACTTTTTTTACTAAGCTTAAAAGGGGGACAAAAGAACTGAAAAAATTACAAAGCAGCTAACTAGCAAGTTTAAGTCTATTGGAGAACGACTCAGAAAGCTGTAAAACCCAACGTTTTAAAATTTGGAGAATTTGGACTTAATTTTGAATTAGAAAATACTTGATTTAGTGTATACTGATTTATGCTGAACTAATATATATAAACATTTTGAACATTTTGAATAGAAGGGAAAAAAACCTACGGGATTAAGTAAATGTGCCACCTGCTGGTTATTTCTACTTTAATTGTGTGCCAGTGATTATTTACACAGCTGCAACCTTGAACTGGAATTGACTTCGGATAGTTTGAGTATAAGCAGCGAATATCTTGTTTTTACTCTTCACTTAACAAAATAAAAAAAAGGGCAAGAAAAACTACTATTTGCATTTGCTGGTCGATTGAACCTTAAAAGAACTTTTAAAAAGGTAATAGTTAAAAGTGGCTTTTAAAGGCTTGTGAATCAATATGGAAGCGACTACATATGAGGAAATCGTAGCTCTTTTTAAAGATATAAGAAGAGATATCATGGGATTTGAAGATGGAATCAAGAAGAAAATAGAGAAAGTACTGGACAATGAAGATTTTAATAAGGATAATAACAAGGACAAGGACAAAGACTTTGAAAACATGATGGCAAAAAACATAAAACAAAATATTGGAATGGAGAAGAAATTGGAAGAAGAAAATAGCAATAGCACTTAGACTTATATACCGCTTCATAGTGCTTTCCAGCCCTCTCTAAGCGGTTTACAGAGTTCAGCATATTGCCCCCAACAATCTGGGTCCTCATTTTACCCACCTCGGAAGGATGGAAGGCTGAGTCAACCTTGAGCCTAGTGAGATTCGAACAGCTGGACTGCTGAACTAGCAATCAGCTGAAGGTCGCAATGCTGCTTTTAACCACTGCGCTATCTCAGCTCCTTTTTTCTTTATATATAGATATATATTTATATTTCAATCAAAACACAATTAAATATGGTTTGAGTACTGGAATACTTGGGTATCAATCAGACAATAAGGTGGTACACGGTACCAAAGAAACCTATACACAACTTGTTTCGCTTCTTGTCGGCGGCTCGCTCCAGCCGATACCGCAAAGTGATGTGCGTTTATAGTCTATTCCGCTTTCAAATGGCTGGAGACAAATCAAAAACTTTCCTAAAGGTAGCTTGAGATAATGGGTATAATTCTTTCTTTCCTTTTTTTGCACAAGTCTTCAGGAAACAAATGCCAATGAGAATGTAAAAAAAAAACTTCCGAAGGAATAAAAACGTCGCAACAGAAAAACAAAAAAATAGCACAAAGGGGGGGGGAAAAAAAAACCTATAAGCACGACAGAGTGGATTTTGTCTCAAGTATTCCAAAATCTTGTAAAATGTCTCGCGCGTGGCAAGCGCAGGAGAGCGGAGGAAGTTTCGGATTTATTTGGAGAAAGAAAAAAAAAGGAGGGGAAAAAAAAGGCAACCGCCCCCCCCCCCCCCCAAATTGCATTAAAGGAGAAAGTAGAAAGGCCGGAATCTGGAACAATTCAGCAAAAAACTGAATTAACGTCTAACCGGACTAGAGTTGTTGTTTTCAGGTGGAAGAAGACACAGTGAATAATGGAGATAAAGAGAAAGAAGATTCTGTAAATGGACAGACTGATAAATATATTGTACTTTATGATTATTACATTGGGGAGAACAGTGATAAGAAAATAATAGGGCAAGGACAGAAGTATTGGACATGGCAAATTAAAAAGGAAAGGGAGAAGGGATTAGGATTTGTACAATTGGCATATATAAGGAGGAAAAGAAGAGAAAGGGAAAGAAAATGGGGGTATAAAATGACTCAAAAAAATGGGGGAGTTAAGAAAAAGAGAATGGAAACTTCAAGAAAATGGATGATTTTGATGAGATTACTATATAACAGTGATGGCGAACCTATGGCACGCGGAGCCATATCTGAGGGCACGCGAGGCGTTGCCCTATGTCAGCTCCAGCACGCATGTGCGTGCTGGCCAGCTGATTTTCAGCCTTCTTTTTGGCCGTTTTCTCTCTCCCCAGGCTTCAGGAGGCTTTCCTGAACCCTGGGGACAGCAAAAAACGGCCCAACAGCCCAACTGGAAGTTTGTTTCTGAACTTCCGTTTGGCCCATTTGGCCATTTTTCGCCGTCCCCAGGCTTCAGGAGGCTTTCCTGAACTCTGGGGATGGTGAAAAATGGCCCAACGGGCCAAACGGAAGTCCAGAGGCTTCAGTGAGGCCTGTGCCCATGCGTGGGTGGGCAGCAGGGGGGGTTGTGCGCATGAGCGGGGGGTAAGCATGGGGGTTGTGCGCATGCATGGAGGAGGGCATTGCATTATGGATGTGGGCACGCACGTGCATGCTATCGCTCGCACGCACACCCTTTTGGCACCTGAGCCAAAAATGGTTCGCCATCACTGCTATATAATACCTTTTTTTTAATCTGTTCTTTTTTATTCTTTCTTTTCTGTGTGGCTGTTAATACTGTAAATATGAGCTTTTTGAAAAAGTATAGATAGAAATAAGCAAATATTTAACATAATCCGATATAATTATTATTAGAAATAGATGGTAACTCAGGACCAGACTACCTTCGGGACCGCATCCTGCCACATACCTCCCTATGACCAGTTAGGTCCCACAGAGTTGGTCTCCTCCAGGTCCCATCAACCAAGCAATGCCGAGAATAAGAGGAAAACACATCTTTGGTACTCTTGTTACTTGATCAATTTGTGCTAAGCCACTTTCCTATTAATATTTACCTGTGTGGATCTTTGTCTCTGTTTTTTTTTGTGTGTGTGTGTGTGTTTGTTTTACATTTTCTATCCATTGGCTTGCATTGATACATCCATCTACATGGATAATTTGTGCAGGACACTGAGCGGAGCTACACCCACCTGGGAACCATGGTGGAGTTTGCCATGGCTTTGGTAGCCAAGTTGGACATTATCAACAAACATTCATTCAACTCTTTCAAACTCCATGTGGGTGAGTGTTAATAAACTGAGCACGAACTAAGAAAAATTCCTTTCTGTATAAACATACAGTACTTTGGCTATGAATTCACAATATGATGAAAACAGGACTTACATTTTTGGAGAAAAAGGGGAAGCTGGTGTGCAAATCGAATTATTTTTTCTTCTGGAGCTGAGCTATAAAGAAATGTTGGCAGGTTCAGCTTATGGTCACTCACTCAGGTAATCACAGGCTTGTAAAATGGCCACACTCAAATAGCTTTCAACTGAACACTGAGGCACAAACAGTTCTTTAAAATACATGGAGATCCAGTGAATTTAAAATAACAGCAAACTTTTACTGATTATAAAATATATTTACTTCCTCTTACACACACTCTTTCATTCACACTTATCCAACGTCCACAACTAGGCTGCCAGAGCACTAGCCAGAGGGACGGAAGCTGTCAAGTCTGGGATCCAAAAATGACTCAAAGAGTGGGCAGCCTTTTATCCCCCCCCCAAGTTCTTGCTTTGTTGGTGGGGAGGGGCTTCCTATGCAGGCTCAACTCCTTTGTTGGTGAGACTTGAGGAGGGGGCTTGCCAGGTTACCTTCGGGACCACATCCTGCCGCATACCTCCCTACGACCGGTTAGGGCCCACAGAGTTGGTCTCCTCCAGGTCCCATCGACCAAGCAATGCCGGTTGGCGGGGCCGAGGGGGAGAGCCTTCTCTGTGGGAGCTCCCTCCCTTTGGAACCAGCTTCCTCCAGAGATCAGGACTATCCCCACCCTGCTGGCCTTACGTAAAGCAATAAAAACCTGGCTCTTCTGGCAGGCGGGGTGAAAGTGAGACCAATCAGATTATATTTGGGTCTTCCCCCTGGTCATGAATGTTGGTTGTTTTTTTAACTTTTATAATTTTTAACTGCTATGTGATTTTATATTTCAATAATGGATTTGACATGTTGTTAGCCGCCCAGAGTCCCCTGGGAGTTGGGCGGCATACAAATCTAAATAAATAAATAAATAAATAAATAAATAAATAAATAAATAAATAAATAAATAAATAAATAAATAAATAAATAAATAAATAAATAAATAAATAAATAAATAAATAAATAAATAAATAAATAAATAAATAAATAAATAAATAAGCTGTGAAAATATTTACTGACCCCTCGTATCCTGGACATAAATTGTTTCAACTCCTACCCTCAAAACAAGGCTATAGAGCACTGCACACCAGAACAACTACATGCAAGAACAGTTTTTCCCTGAACGCCATCACTCTGCTAAACAAATAATTCCCTCACCATTGTCAAACTATTCACTAAGGCTGCATTACTATTACTATTAGTCTTCTCATCGTTCCTATCACCCATCTCCTCCCACTTATGACTGTATGACTGTAACTTTGTTGCTTGTATCCTTACAATTTATATTAATATTGATTGTTTCCTGATTACTTATTTGTACCTTATGGCAATCATTAAGTGTTGTACCTCATGATTCTTGACAAATGTATTTTTTCTTTTATGTACACTGAGAGCATATGCACCAAAGACAAATTCCTTGTGTGTCCAATCACACTTGGCCAATAAAGAATTCTATTCTATTCTATTCTATTCTATTCTATTCTATTCTATTCTATTCTATTCTATTCTATTCTATTCTATTCTAGTCTAGTCTAGTCTAGTCTAGTCTAGTCTAGTCTAGTCTAGTCTAGTCTAGTCTAGTCTAGTCTCAAAAAGACACTATAGGGCACTGCACATCAGAACAACTAGACACAAGGACAGTTTTTTCCCAAATGCCATCAGTCTGCTAAACAACTAATTCCCACAACACTGTCAGACTATTTACTAAGACTGTATTACTATTCTTCTTCTCATCCTTCCTAGTACCTATCTCTTCCCACTTATGACTATAACCATGTTGCTTGTATCTTTCAATTGTATTGTTTTTATTTGTTTCCTAGTACAATTTGATAGCTTATTGGTAACCTTGACTATCCCAAAGTTGTTAGGACTCTGTCCAAACGGTTGGGTTTGCTAATATATAAACAAGCCACAAATCAATGTTTATGTGAATATAGGTAATATTGCTTTAAATGCATTGTAAGCTTTCTGATTACTATAAAAGGGAGCTAGAGAACAGGCTCGCTCTCCCTGCTGATTCTCTCTGCTGAGTCACTGCTGATTTATTGAGTAATTGACTTCGTGTCTGTGAAAGTACTGTGAAGAGCTGCTGTGTATAGCGTAACTATCTGTGATAGTATAGATTTGTTTGTTAGCTGTAATCTTTGTTTGCTAATTAAGACAAAGACAGGCTGGTGAAAAGATTCTTCGTATTGACTGACTTAACGTGTATGACTTGGACTTCCTATTTGGACTTTGCTAATTCTTTGAGTAAACTATTTGTATATACTTTAAACGTATCTGTTTATTGACTGAATCATATCAACTCATATCAACTGCAACACCACGTTTCACTGTTCACAAGCTTACGAGCACAAAATCCTTAACATAAGTTTTGTACCTTTTTATGCTTGATGAATGTATTTTATTCTCCTTATGTACACTGAGAGCATATGCACCAAAGACAAATTCCTTGTGTGTCCAATCACACTTGGCCAATAAAGAATTCTATTCTATTCTATGCTCGGGCCCAACTTTTATGCTTTTGTTTCCTTAACAACTTGCATCCTTTCCCTGAGGGAGCTTTCTTGGCGTTTCTCCACTTTTAGGTATAGTGGTTTCAGCCTAGGTCTCACAGCACTTGCTCAAACACCAATTGGCTTTTGAATTTTTAGTGTGAAAACTTTTTTTTAAGTGCTTATCTTACAATTGAACGAATAATGTTTTAAAATTTCACATGGTGCTGTAGAGGAGGAGTGTCAAACTCAAGGTCCACGGGGCCGGCCTGGAAATAGCAAAGGCCCAGCCCGCAGTGCCTCTGCCAGCAAAAATGGAGTTCGCAGGGGTGGTGGTGCACACAGCCCTCCCCCCGAGCTCCATTTTCTCTGGCAGAGGGCTGCAGGAGGCTGTTGTGGCTGAAAATGAGGCACTGGGGGGCCGCATGCGGCTCCGTTTTTGCTGGCAGAGGGCTAGCAAAACAAACTAAAAACAAAACAAAAGGAGAAATGTTTCCCCTTGTGCATTTGAGCATGCAAGAAGGGACAGGAAAGGAGAAAGGGAAAGAGGGAAGGCAAAGAAAAGAAAGATGGGAAGAGAGCAAGGAAGGAAAAGGGAAGTCCTGCCTTAGCACTTGGCCACCACAGGTGCCCCCGACACAAGTGACATCGAGCTGGCCATGCCCACCATGGCCATGGCCACCCCTGGCCATGCCCACCCTGGCCCTCCGAGGTCAAACAGAACCCTGATGCGGCCCTCAATGAAATCGAGTTTGACACCCCTGCTGTAAGAGGAACTTCTTCCTCAAAGCCTAGAAAAGGCACTGTTAAATATGGTAGTAGGGAGTGAAGCCTGGGATGAAGGCTTCACTAAGGTCCACATTGAAGCAGGAAACAATACAGGGTTTAAAGTGATTGGCCCAAACGAAAGGCGGGAGAATAGAGCAACCTCAGTGGCTGAGCTGCCTGACAGCTCCCTTTAAAAGAGGGAGCTGCTGGACAACACATACAGAGATGTAACAAGACTTGAATAAAGAGCTGAAGTCACGATGCTAGTCTTGTCTTTTCATTCAACCCAGCGGTGAAATCTACTTACCTTCTCTACCGGTTTGGAAGCGTGCCACCATCGTACACGCTTTTTCACCCTCTGCTCATGCGGAGAAGGCTTTGCGCATGTGCAGAGGGTTAAAAAAAAGAAAATGGCGATGTCCGGGTGGGTGTGCGGAGCATCGCGTGGCTGCCGCTATCGGTTCTCTGAACCACTGGCGGCCACCGCTACCGGTAAGCCCGAACCAGTAGCATTTCACCCCTGATTCAACCCCAACTTAACAGGCACAAAGGCCAGGTTCTTGGATAAGTATTTGGATTGCTGGTGTACATTCACTTTATGAAATGTAGTAATGAAGGAGGTAGCGACAGGAATGTGAGAAGGGAGTTGATCATGAGGAACTTGTATGAACTTTTGATCTAACCCGACTTATATCCTTGCTTAATTCAATCGACAGCCACTGTTAAACTCTGGAAATTTTTGCAGGTATAAATCATGGACCAGTTGTGGCCGGTGTCATTGGAGCTCAGAAACCCCAGTATGATATTTGGGGAAACACTGTGAATGTAGCCAGTCGAATGGAGAGCACAGGAGTTCTGGGGAAGATACAGGTAGATACGAAGTCTTTCTGTGTGGTCTGCTTTTCTGTGTTTTGGGTCCTAGAACTCCTGATTCTATCTTTGTGACCATTCAACAGATTTAGATGAAATAAAACTATAGTAAATGTAACCGGAGTTGGAAGTTACTGAAAGGAACGTCTACCATGGTTCTTCCTCCTAATAGTAATATGGAAATGTAGCATCCTTTCCTTTGTTCCTGGAATTCATGGATCAAAGGAAGGGAGATGAAGATCTACATACCATATTTTTCGGAGTATAAGACGCATTGGAGTATAAGAAGCACCTTAGTTTTGGGGGAAGAAAATAGGGGAAAAAATCTACCTACCAGGTATTCATCTGGCTAGCGTCCTTAGTCTGGTCAGCTTCAGCACATTATTTTATCCCCTGGTTAGGGCTGAAAAAAATCTTCAGAGGGAGTAGCAATGAAAAAAATCCTGCAAGCCGGGAAGATCGTTATCACCTTGTTAGGGCTGGAAAAAAAGCTTCGAAAAAGCTACATTCGAAGTATAAGACACACCCAAATTTTCAGCCACTTTTAGGGGGGGGGGAAGGTGAATTTCATGTGTGCCTCCATTCAAAGTCCAGGAAATAAAAACCCCAACTCCATGTTTATAGAGATGAGTAATTTTACTAGACAAGAAGTGATAGCAACAAAAGGAAAGCAAGTTCTGAAACAAAAAGCGCGCAAAATTGCATATACAAAGCACCCCAAAACCCTCCCTCATAACCCCCCTGGGCAACCCAGCCAATCCTCATGTGCCGAGGCGTCATGTGGGTGCGCGGCCCACCTGACTGTCCACATCTGGTCCGACGAAGCCATTGACCTTGAGCAGGCAATAAACATGTCTTTGAAGCCTGGTAGAACTGATGAGAGTATTCCTCCCCAGAGCACTATCAGAGACACACCAGGACATCTCCAGCAACTTCCCAACCACCCAAATACCTATCCCAACCCCCTCGCCCCGTTTCTTATGACAGCCGAAGCAAGCAAAACTTTCAGAGGCTGACGTTCGGCCCTCCTGCAACAGGGACATCAGTCCCAGGAGAAAATGAAGACAGAACAGCAAACAAACCACATTAAATATACATAGTAAAGGAGCAGGGCCTGGTGAGCGTCATCTAGTGCTTTGCGAGTCACCGCCCAGACCAACTGAAGCTGCTCGATCCACTCCTTCAACGAAGGGATCTGCGGTTTTTCTTGCGGCAATTCAGGGATGGGTACAAAATCCTGGCCATAGACCACCCTGAATGGGGTAAAGCTCGTGCTACTATGAACAGAGTTATTATAGGCCACCTCTGGAAAAGGTAGCAAGTCAACCCAATCATCTTGTTGGTAATTAATATAACACCTGAGGTATTGCTCCAGGACCGAGTTAGTTCTCTCACAAGCCCCATTGGTCTGGGGGTGATGGGTGGAGCTTAAGCCCTGGGCGGAGCCTAACAAGCTGAGAAATTTCTTCCAAAACTGGGAGGTGAATTGGACACCTCTATCTGAGATTATCCGTTCAGGTACTCCGTGTAGTCTGTATACATGCTGAATAAACAGTTTAGCCAACACCTTTGCAGACGGAATCTTGGAGCAAGGTACAAAATGGACCTGCTTGGAAAAAAGATCAGTGATCACCCAAATGACTGTATTTCCCCCACTCTCAGGTAACTCGACAATGAAATCCATGGATATGTCTTTCCATGGGGCCCCTGGTCTAGCAACATTTTGGAGCAGTCCCTTGGGTTGGTCGGAGGTCCCAGCTCCTCCCCACCTGGGGGGGGGGCGACCTCAACGACTTCCACGCCTTTCAGGGCCGTTTCGCGGGCTTTTGCTACTGGCTTGTCAGGGTTTTTTCCGCCAGTAGAGGTCATCCTTGGGGCGGGCCTGGAAAAGCAGTCGGCTGCCCGGTGCCCCTCTTTCCCACATCGGAAGCAGGCAGATGATCTGGGCTTCGTCCCTGGGCCCCCCCCCTTCACCTCTCTGGGAGCCTCGGTTACTGCCGAGGAGGAAGGCTTGCCCCAGGTACGGGCCCCTCTATACCGATTTCTGGCCTGGTCAATCTCTACCTCCGCCGCCAGCACATACCAATGCTGTAAATCTTTGGGGGGCCCTCTTGCACAACAACCTTGGTAGACGTCCTCATTAAGGCCATCTTTATAGCAATCCATCAAGGCTTCAGCTGAATACCCACGCATATAAATCACTAACTTGCGAAATTCTTGGGTGTACTCAGCCACTGATCTCCTCCCCTGGATCAGGGTTTTCATTCTAGTTCTGGCCTTGTGTTCAGCCAGGGGGTCATCGAAGCACACTCGGAGGGCCGCCATAAAAGCATCATAGTCCCTCATTACTGGGTTGTCCTCATTATGGAGACCCACCATCCAGTCAGCTGCGGTGCCTTCCAGGGCCATGGTTACATACCGCACCTTTGAGGTTTCATTTGGGAAATCCTCCCCATACTCTTGCATGTGATTCCACACTTGGGTCAGGAAGAAGCCCAGGGTTTTGGAATCCCCCTTGTATTTCACTCCCAACGGAGGGATTTTTGGAATGTGACGCCTCCGGGGCCCCACCCTCCTGGCAGGGGTGGGTTGAGCTGCCCCCCCAGCTGGGGTTCCAGTAGCCCTGTCTGGGCCTGCCTGGGCTTCTGAGCCCACTTCTTGGGCAGCTGAGGCCCCTTCCTCCTCCCCAAGCTCTTCAGCCCCCTTCCCGGCTGGTAGTGCATACCTTTCTCTGGCCCAGCGATTCTCCAATGCCTCTTTTAAGAGATGCAAAGCTTGGGTCAGCAGCAGATCTTCCTTGTCTTCTTCCTGCCAGGCAGCCCCTTTTCTTCAGCATCTGACTGCAGTCACTTCGGAGGGGATTTCCTCCAGGGCATCTAGCCTTCCCACGCCCAGAGAACATTTGGCTCGGGCTGGCTTTTCTTCGGCCGAAGTTTCACACATCCATTCTGATTGCTCCCAGCTCCATCTGGATTGGGGAGGGGGGGATCCAGCTGCCTGGTAATCCTGATCGCTGTCCTGGCTGGACATTTTTTTCCCTTTTGCTTAGTCCCCTCGGTAGAAGTTTTCTTCGGGTTGACTATTAAAGCAGAACTTGCTTAATGTCAGGTATGCCTCCATTCAAAGTCCAGGAAATAAAAACCCCAACTCCATGTTTATAGAGATGAGTAATTTTACTAGACAAGAAGTGATAGCAACAAAAGGAAAGCAAGTTCTGAAACAAAAAGCGCACAAAATTGCATAAACAAAGCACCCCAAAACCCTCCCTCATAACCCCCCTGGGCAACCCAGCCAATCCTCATGTGCCGAGGCGTCATGTGGGTGCGCGGCCCGCCTGGCCGTCCACATCTGGTCCGACGAAGCCGTTGACCTTGAGCAGGCAATAAACATGTCTCTGAGTCTTGGTAGAACTGATGAGAGTATTCCTCCCCAGAGCACTATCAGAGACAAACCGGGACATCTCCAGCAACTTCCCAACTGCCCAAATACCTATCCCAACCCCCTCCCCCCGTTTCTTATGACAGCTGAAGCAAGCAAAACTTTCGGAGGCTGACATTGCGTCTTTTTTTTTTTTTTTTTTTTTCCAAAAAGTTTTATTAGTACAAAATTACATAGATAATAGCTAAACATTAAATAGAAAGTACAAACATTTTTTTTAATTTTTCTCCCCCCTAACCCACCCCTTTCCCTCCCCCCTCCCCCCCGGACTTCCCAGAGAGAGTACAGGGCATAATATCAATAAAATAAATTTAAATTAAATTAAAAATTTTTGACTTCCACCTTATTTTTTTAAAACTTCAACTCCAAATTGTACACTAATAAAAATTCCTTCCTCCTCCTTTCAATCATCTACCCTTCACAACATTTCTTCACTGTTAACTAAGAATTAAATGATTATTACATAAATGATGACTAAGTATTAAATACAAAAACCTTAAACTTCATCATAAAATCAATCAGTATATAAATAACTTACTATTACTATATATCAGATTATAAGCACTAATTCCAAACTTTAAATAACCTTCCTCTCAAAAAAAAAATGTTAAATCTAATTGTAATATTTTATAACTGGATAGATAACAATTCCAAATCTTTCTCACAATTAAATAAAACTTAAATTGATATTACACAAAAAATAACTAAATAATAATACAAAAACCTTAAACTTCATCATAAATTCTACCACTCTATTAGTAACAAAATGTTACTATGTATTAAATTATTAGGTTCAAAAAAGTTCTAAATCTTTAAAAAGAATTAATAATACTTTGAATAAGCCCCCCAAAAAAAACAAAAGAAAAAAAAAGAATGCAAGAAGTAAAGAAAAGAAAAAAAAATTAAGGAAAGAAGGGAAAAAGAAAAGTACAGTCATAATGGCAACCATCTGTCCAATAAACTTCAACACTGCATCTTGTTGTATCTTGATGATGGTTGCATCTTTTTGTAACTTGATAATTTTGTAGTTGTCAGCTCGCCTCCCATCTGACCCCGATCTTCCATCTCCTTTTCCAGACTGTAGACATCTGTCTGGCTCTGCCAATCATTTAAATTTTGTAAATCTGTTTCGATTTGAAGAGGAAGGGATGGCTTTCCCTCCTCCTCCTCTTTTGTTTTCATACATCTTTCCTCTGGAATCTTGGATATATCAGCCTTTAAGACGTTGACATAAAATTCAGTAGCTTTCTTTGTTGTATTAAGCCGATATCTTTTTCCCAGAAATTTCACTGCAACTCCTGTTGGTGCTTCCCATTTGTAATGTAAATTTAACCTTTTAAATTCATCAATCAGAAAGGTATAATCTTTTCTGGCTTTGAGCATTTTAGAGGGAATTTCTTTCCATATCATCAGTTCCTGGCCATTCACCTGCAGGTTATTTTTAAACGTCGCCTGTATAATCCTATTCCGTAAGGCTCTTGTAGTAAAGTATATTACAATATCCCTTGGTAGGTGTTTTTGTTTTGCATACCAGGAGTTGATTCTATATATTTTATCAATTTGCCTGGCTAGTTCTTCTTTAGACAGTCCAGACACCTGCTCCAAAGCTTCCACCATCCTTCCTTTCAAATCTTCATATAATCCTTCTTTCAACCCCCTGACCCTTATGGCAAATTCCATGGATCTGAATTGCGTCATTAACACCTCTGTTTCAAAATTTGCAATGTCATTTTGTATTTTATCTATATATTCTACTGAAGTTGTCAAAACTTGTTTGTTTTCTTCAATGCGGTTTGCCAAAACTTCAATATTTGTTGCTAGACCTTTACATACCTCCAACACATCATTTCTAATTTGTTGGTCAATATTCTTTAAAGCAGCCTGCATTTTATTATCTATTTCACTAATTTTTTGGTTAAATTCAACAATAAGTTCATCTTTCATAATCTTTAAGGTACTTATTAAATTTTCAGGTGTTAAAGACTTTGGGGGTGTTAACTCAGTGGTAAGTTGCATTTTAGAAATATAACCAGATGAATAATCCATTCTTTTATTCAAAACAATCTTTCCAGATTTTGAAGCCATTTTAGTATTTCCAGTGGTGAACCAAGAAAAAGCCAAGCCTCTAGTTAAAGTTCTTTTAAATTTCTTTTAAAATTCTTTCAAATTCCAAAGCCAGATAGAATTTTACTTTTAAAAAATTGTCAGTTATTATTTAATCCAGAATCGGGAGACAGAGAGAGTAAAGCCAACTTTCAAAATCAAAAATTTCCATAAGAAAAAAAGCTGCTAGGGAAACGAAAGTTACTTTCACTTCTCCTCCCACTTTCTCCGATCGCCATGTTGTAGCCTAATAACTGTTACTTAGTTTCTTCCGAAGTGAAAATCAGCAGTGGAGTTGAAAGAAAAAAAAAAAATCTGTACTTGCCCTTTAAAATCCTGTCTCTCTCTGTCTGCTTGTTTAAACAATTAAGTAGTTGTAATCCCATTCACGAAGCAGCGGGTGGTCACAGCATCTTGCTCCGCAAAAGCGGAGGTTTCCAAGTCCCCGGAGCAAGAGACAGGCTGGCTGGGGAGCCCTCACCTTTCGCGCCCCTAGCTGACACTTGGGGCACTAGGGGGGGCTCTACCCCACCTGTCCGGCTCTCATCTCTCCCCTTTGCCCGGGGCAGAGACTTTCAAGCCGCCAGACAGCTGTTCTGGCGGCTTTAACGGGGAAAAGGAAAGGCGCTCAACGAGGAGCGTCCGCGATGCAGCGATCCGGAACCGGAAGTCGACATTGCGTCTTATACTCTGAAAAATATGGTATGTTTACTTTATCCCCAAAGACATCTGGCTGAACTCTGCTGGAGGCTGGCTGCCAGGCTATTGAAAATGTCTACCTTTGTCAGTGAAATACCGATAGGAAAATGATCTTGTTCTTCTTATCCTAAACCTACTATCTCTATTGCTTTGTTTAGTAAAATGTGATGTAATTATAATTTTTTTATCATTCTATTAAGGGATTTACCAATTAATCTATTTTTGTGGACTTCCTGATGCTCTCTGAACTTGGTTGCTTGCGTGCAGATGTTTCATTACCCAACTAGGCTGACATCAGTACCACACTCAAAGAGAATCAAATACTTCAGAGTTCAACACTAAATTATTGATATACTGTTCTATTAAATCTTATTTTTTGGATACAAATTTTTTTCTAGTGGCTTCCACAGAATATTATCCTAGATATGCACTTTTGTGTAATCCCCCCCCCCAAAAAAAATATGTTTGTCTGGTATAAGGCTTTCCCCTAAAGTAAACATTTTACTGTAGTGTTTTTTGCTCTATGACTATTTTTTGTATGCCATTTGCCCTCTTTCATTTTATTTATTTATGAATCAAATTTAGATGGCTGCCCATTGCACAGAAAGAGACTCTGGGTGGCGTACAATGCAGTTGTACTTTTGGTTCAAGGTTTTTGAGCTGAATGCCAATAGATTCCAGGAATGTTGTGCATATTCACATCCTGGCTGATTGCCTCAAGGCCGACCATGCCATTAGAGTAGGAGAGAAAATAATCTATGCCTGACATGCTTATGAAGAGTCACCCACCCACCTGGAATCACATATCAAGTAGTGTGGCCTGTTTCTTGGCCTTGTTTGTGGCCTTCATTCACGTTGGCTGTAGCTCAGCAAATCAGAACTGTGTCAGTTCCTTGCCATCATTTGACATTCTACAGAATAACCAGAGGTCTCCAAACTTGGCAACTGCTGGCTGAGGAATTCTGGGAGATTAAAAGTCCACAATTCTTAAAGTTGCCAAATTTTGAGGCCCCTGAGCTACACTTACTGTATTCAGGGGGCACATGCGGATGGACTAACAGTTGTTCACCATCCACATGCTTGCAAGTGATAGAGTATATGCTATATTTGCAAAAATATCACAAAATGGTCCACTTTTCAATTCAGATAAGAAAAACATCGTTGGGAAAATACCCCCCCCCCAAAAAAAACCCCAGATACATCTTCTGCAAAATCAATGTATGCTTTGTTTCCTGTCTTCTACAGGAAGAGTTAAAAGAAGGACCTTGCCTGAAATGCATTAGAATTATTATTAGTAATTGTACCAGTGTATCTAGCATAAAGTGACCAGATTTTTTTTTCTTCAAGCGGGACACCATTGACGGGGGTGGGTTTCTCCATTTGAGTTTTGCCCTCTGCGCATGCGCAGAACGCTGCGCATGCGCAGAGGGCAAAACAGCAAATGTCGGCGTCCAGGTGAGGTGGGGGGGAGGGGGGGAGGGGGGACGCGGGAGGCCACTGTACGTCCTACCTACCTGGGACTTTTCCCGGTAGCTTCAGTCGCGTTCCTTGCTAATAGCGCCCAGAGCAGAGCAGCCCCTCCCAGAAGATCGCGAGACGTTATCTTTTGGAAGAGGCTGCTCTGCTCTGGGCGCCAATTAGCAAGGAATGCGACTGAAGCTACCGGGAAAAGTCCCAGGTCGGACGCGCGCCCCGTCCCGTCCGCCAGTCCTGCCCCGCCCCCCCCAACCCCCAGCGCGAGACGCGCGTCCGACCTGGGACTTTTCCCGGTAGCTTCAGTCGCGTTCCTTGCTAATAGCGCCCAGAGCAGAGCAGCCCCTCCCAGAAGATCGCGAGACGTTATCTTTTGGAAGAGGCTGCTCTGCTCTGGGTGCCAATTAGCAAGGAACGCGACTGAAGCTACCGGGAAAAGTCCCAGGTCGGACGCGCGCCCCGTCCCGTCCGCCAGTCCTGCCCCGCCCCCCCCAACCCCCAGCGCGAGACGCGCGTCCGACCTGGGACTTTTCCCAGTAGCTTCAGTCGCGTTCCTTGCTAATAGCGCCCAGAGCAGAGCAGCCCCTCCCAGAAGATCGCGAGACGTTATCTTTTGGAAGAGGCTGCTCTGCTCTGGGCGCCAATTAGCAAGGAACGCGACTGAAGCTACCGGGAAAAGTCCCAGGTCGGACGCGCGCCCCGCCCTGCCCCGCCCCTTTTGCCGCGGCACACTTAGCATGGCCTCATGGGACAAGTGCAAAGTGGCGCTCCCCCCCCAGGGTTCGCTCTGCCCCGCCCCGCGCCACCCTGTGAATAGAGGGGACTGAATCGGAAGCCTGTTGCTCGGGCGCGCGTCTGGCTGGAGGAAGAAGCGGGGGCTCAAAAATCGGGACTTTTTAAGAGGGCGGGCGGGACGCGGGACAAAGCATTAAAAAGCGGGTCTGTCCCGCCAAAATCGGGACGTCTGGTCACCTTAATCTAGCACCTCCAAATTCAATGCTTCCCCTTTGCTTTTTAAATTCAACTCTAATTTAAACCAACGACAATATATTTAATATCTTTCTCTCTCCTTGGTTGTCTTTGAAACCACAGTACAGCCATAATCAAGAGGAGCAAAATCTCCAGAGATATATTAAGCAGGGTGGGATCAGAAAGGTTCTAGGGACTGCAAAAAGAGGAAGCTACTATTCCACGTATGGCACTGAGGCTAATAATTATTTACACCGTTTCACCCCACCATAACAAATCAATTTAATTTCTACATTAGTCTTACTTGCTTAATCTGGTTGAAACCAACCCGACTAAGAGAACAGCTATGTAGATAGCTTGGTGAGCCCGATTTCATTTTTCTGTTGAGGCATTTCATCTGAAAATCTATGGAGATTCTCAATCATCCAGGTCATGATTGTCCCAAATATGCTTCCCCCCCCCAAAAGGTAATTGGACTTTCTTTTTGTTGTTGTTGTTTTCTTGAAAACATTTCGCTTCTCATTCAAGAAGCGAAATGTTTTCAAAGAAAAACAAAACAAAACAAGAAAATCCAGTTGCTTTTTGAAAAAAGCATCTTTTTTCCAAAGTATCTTCTCCCATTAATAAAAAGTTATACTTGGAGTTATATTTGGAAAAGTTATATTTGGAAAAGTTATATTTGGAAAAGTTATATTTGGAAAAGTTATATTTGGAAAAGTTATATTTGGAAAAGTTATATTTGGAAAGGAATAGTAATAAATAAGTTAAAATTGGTGAATGAGAGAGGACAAAAATAACTGTATAGCTATATCTAAAAAGGGTAAATCATGGCAACTGGACCAAAGCTCATGAAACTGATTCATTTCATTACTCATCCAAGTAACTTCTTCAGTCAAAATGAAAAAAAAATAAAGTTAGGCAGTGTCAAAGAGTCATTGGAGTGTACTAACTCAGGGGTGTCAAACTCGATTTCATTGAGGGCCGCATCAGGGTTGTGTTTGACCTCAGGGGCTGGGGTGGGTGTGGCCAGGGTGGGCATGGCCAGCTTGACGTCACTCGTGTTGAGGTTGCCTGCGGTGGCCCGAGCGCTCTGCCAGTGAAAATGGGCTCCCGATCTCCGTTTTCAGCTGCGACGGCTTCCTGCCACCTTCTGCCAGTGAAAACGGAGTTCGGGAGGGCCGCGCGCAGCCTTCCCGAGCTCTGTTTTCGCTGGTAGAGGCACCGGAGTCCAGTCCTTCGCTGTTTCCAGGGTGGCCCCACGGGCCAGATCTAAGCACCCTGCAGGGCAGATCTGACCCGCGGGCCTTGAGTTTGACACCCCTTACTAACTCTTGCCATACAAACTGCGGGGGTTTCTCCCCAAAATGTATTGCTAATGTAAATGAAGTCTCAGTCATCTAGCTGTAGCTATATCGACCACCTTTACATTCTCCTTCTTTCTTCTCCTAGGTCACAGAAGAGACGGCTAAAGTTTTGGAGACATTAGGCTACACTTGCTCCCTTCGTGGGGTTATCAAGGTCAAGGGCAAAGGTGAACTAAGAACTTACTTTGTCTGCACGGAAACAGCCTGTTCTTGCTCCCAAGCACCAATGTTGAGCTAAATCTCGTGGAATGAAACTGAGACGCTTGAGGGTTGGAATTCTTGGTGAATTCCTCCTGGTACTTGGGGGACAGCAGGTGGCTTATTTTAACAGACCTTTCTGGTTCTGTTGGAAGGGGCACTTACCATGTGAATTGGTAGAGACAGAGCCCAAGGAAGTCCCATTTTGTCTTGTATGAGGGAACCTCCAGCTCCATCACCACAGCAAACCCATGTTTGACTGTAATTGCAAGTGAGCAGAAGTGAGCCACTAAGAGCGTTTGGTGATCCTCTTGAGAAGACAAGTTAGAACTTTCTCCTCATCTGAAGAAAGAAAGCTGCAATTCTCCAGTCAACTTGGAGGCAATGAATCCTCCTTTGAGGACCTTCAGTGTTCTACATGTTTACCAATCTGTGGTGCTTGATGATGGCTTGTTCTCAACCTTCTTTCAATCTGATCTGTACTGGTATTACCAATCCACAACCATCATGTCCAGAAGACCTTTAAACTCAACCCACTCTCCAACAAAATTGAGGATTGGCTTCATAGAGCCTCTGAAGATTGAGTGCATGACATTATGGGTTGTGCAGGTATCTCAACAGGCAGGTCACATTTAAGGATAATTTGAGAACGAGGGCAGTAGAGAAGTTATTATTCTAGTGGTATTACTGGGGTATTCTCTAGTTGCAAAGAGTTGGTTGGGTATTGACTCAGATATATATGATGAAAGTAGATTGGCAACAGAAAATGCTACTGTTTCCTGCCATTCTTTCTAGGTCAACTTTCTGCTTGGTGCCCCAGCAATACTTCTTTCTTTTGTGTTTTGTGTGTTTTGCAATGCTGGCATATGGTTGCCTGGCCACATTTTAAAGCAGGTTCATGTGGTTAAAGGAGCTTAACAACTAAGGGGATCTCCTTGCTCCCTTCTCCAACCTCTCTTTTTTTCTTCTCCTTCCTTGGAGATCTTCTAGTCCAGTGGTTCCCAAAGTGGGCGGTACCACCCCCCCAGGGGGCGGTGGGAACCCTTAGGGGGCGGTGAGAGGCAAGGGTGGCGACAGGGGGCGGTGAGAGGGGCCAGGGGGGTGGTAGGTGGTTCGCCATGCTTTTGCACTTGAAGCTTCCTCACGTTCCTCGCTCTTGTGTGCAGGGCAGCCCATTCTGAAAGAAAACGTGAGATGTTTTCTTTCAGAATGGGCTGCCCTGCACACAAGAGCGTGGAATGCGATGGAGTTACAAGTGCTAGGTATGATGCCCGTCTCACGGCCTGCCCAGCCCCCGCCCAGGCTCCACTCCGCCCCACCCCGCACGACTGGTCACCCCAAACTGCGTCCTACCTAGCACTTGAAGCTCCCTCGCATTCCTCGTTCTTGTGTGCAGGGCAGCCCATTCTGAAAGAAAACATCTCACGTTTTCTTTCAGAATGGGCTGCCCTGCACACAAGAGTGTGGAATGCGATGGAGTTACAAGTGCTAGGTATGATGCCCATCTCGCGGCCCGCCCATCCCCCACCCAGGCTCCGCTCCGCCCTGCATGACTGGTCTGTTAAAGTGAGAATAAATCTCATAGAGGCGTTGTGGATCTTTTCTTGGAATCCAGACAGTTAGAAAATGAAACTGAGATTAAAAGTCTAATAGAAAATATTTATTTCGGTACAAAAACAATAAATTCTGAATAGTTACATTCTTGCTAATTAAATGCGACCGTTCCGGTCAGAGCCAAACCACAAGAGAGTAATGGAGAATCAGGAATGCACACATGCGCAGAAGATCACATCACGTGTCCTACTTGTATTGGAATGTACCATAATATTAGGATAGGGGTGCATCACCCTGCATAGACATACAACTGACAATATTCACTACGTGACATGGTCACCCCAAACTGCGTCCCACCGCGCGTCCTACCAAGCACTTGAAGCTCCCTTGCGTTCCTCGTTCTTGTGTGCAGGGCAGCCCATTCTGAAAGAAAACGTGAGATGTTTTCTTTCAGAATGGGCTGCCCTGCACCCAAGAGCATGGAATGCGATGGAGTTACAAGTGCTAGGTACTGAGCACGGCACAGCGACGAGGGAAGCTGACAGCTCCCGAAGCTGCTCGGGCGAGCGCTCGCAGACCCACAGGAAGGCCCCGCTGCGGAACCTGCGTGTGCACAGACTTTCCTGCCCGGTGTCCCTGTCACCTAGCAACCCGGCACGTGCAATTCGGCGGGCTTCCCTTCGGCATGGAGCATCCGCGGATCTCAGCCCAGCTGCCCCCCGACATCGGCCACCGAGGCCTCCCCAAGCTCAATGAAGAGCTGCAGCACCCCGAGCTGTTGACGTGGCAGCTGGCCTTAATGTGCTCTGCGACCTGGTGCACGACCCGGAGAACGCTTACCAAGCCATCGGCCTGGGTGAGCGGCAGCGGCCTGGCCACGGCTGGCGGGAGGGAAGGGAAGGGAGTGAAGAAGGAAAGAAAAAGGAAAGAAAGAAAGAAAGAAAGAAAGAGGGAGGAAGGAAGAAAGGAAGAAAGGAAGAAAGGAAGGAAGGAAGGAAGGAGAAAGAAAGAAAGAAAGAAAGAAAGAAAGAAAGAAAGAAAGAAAGAAAGAAAGACAGAAAGAAAGATGGTAGAAAGGAAGGAAGACAGACAGAAAAGAAAGGAGGGAGGGAAGAAGAAAGAAAGAAAGAAAGAAAGAAAGAAAGAAAGAAAGAAAGAAAGAAAGAAAGAAAGAAAGAAAGAAAGAGGGAGGGAGGGAGGGAGGAAGACAGAAAGAAAGAAAGATGGTAGGAAGGAAGGAAGACAGACATAAAAAGAAAGGTGGGAGGGAAGGGAAGAGAGGGAAGACAGAAAGAAAAAGGAAAGAAAGAAAGAGCGAGGGAGGGAGGGAGGGAGGATGGAAGACAGAAAGAAAGATGGTAGGAAGGAAGATAGACAGAAAAAGAAAGGAGGGAGGGAAGGGAAGGGAGAGAAGAAGGAAAGAAAAAGGAAAGAAAGAAAGAGAAAGAGAAAGAAAGAAAGAAAGAAAGAAATAAATAAATAAATAAATAAATAAATAAATAAATAAATAAATAAAGAAAGAAAGAAAGAAAGAAAGAAAGAAAGAAAGAAAGAAAGAAAGAAAGATGGTAGGAAGGAAGGAAGATGGTAGGAAGGAAGGAAGACAGAAAAAGAAAGGAGGGAGGGAAGAAGGAAAGAAAGAAAAAGAAAGAAAGATGGTAGAAAGGAAGGAAGACAGACAGAAAAAGAAAGGAGGGAGGGAAGAAGGAAAGAAAGAAAGAAAGAGGGAGGGAGGAAGACAGAAAGAAAGAAAGGAGGGAGGGAAGGGAAGGGAGGGAAGGGAAGGGAAGGGAGGGAAGAAGGAAAGAAAAAGGAAAGAACGAAAGAGCGAGGGAGGGAGGGAGGAAGGAAGGAAGACAGAAAGAAAGAGAAAGAAAGATGGTAGGAAGGAAGGAAGATAGACAGAAAAAGAAAGGAGGGAGGGACGAAGGAAAGAAAAAGGAAAGAAAGAAAAAAAGAAAGAGAAAGAAAGAAAGATGGTAGGAAGGAAGGAAGGAAGGAAGATGGTAGGAAGGAAGGAAGGAGGACAGACAGAAAAAGAAAGGAGGGAGGTAAGAAGGAAAGAAAAAGGAAAGAAAGAAAAAGAAAGGAAGAAAGAAAGAGGGAGGGAGGGAGGATGACAGACAGACAGACAGAAAGAAAGATGGTAGGTAGGAAGGAAGACAGACAGACAGAAAAAGAAAGGAGGAAGGGAAGGGAAGGGAGGGAAGAAGGAAAGAAAAAGGAAAGAAAGAGGGCGGGAGGAAGAAAGAAAGAAAGAAAGATGGTAGGAAGGAAAGAAGACAGAAAGAAAGAAAGAAAAAGATGGTAGTAGAGGTGGGTTCCTGCCAGTATGCTCTGACCTGTTGGTCACCGCAGAACCGAAGAAGCCGTTGACGTTCGCGGCACGGGGCTTCCCCCGCCCGCTTTCCCCCGCCCGCCTGGACGCCGCCATTTGAATAAGAAGATCAGATTCCCCCATGAATGGTGTTTTTTAATAATGTTTGAATAATGTTTTTAATTTTTAAATTGTTTTTTACTGTTTTTTACTATACGTTCTTATCCATGTTGTACACCGCCCTGAGTCCTGCGGGATTGGGCGGCCTATAAGAGCGCTTATAAATAAATAAATAAATAAAATTTGCGTTCTTTTGCCCTCTGCGCAAGCAGAACGCTTTGCGCATGCGCAGAGGGCAAAAGAACGCAAATGGCGGGGTCTAGGCGGGCGGGGGAAAGTGGGCCGGGGAAGCCCCGCGCCGCAAATGCCACCGGCTTCTTCGGTTCTGCGGCTACCAACAGGTAAGAGCGTACCGGCAGGAACCCACCTCTGGATGGTAGGTAGGAAGGAAGACAGACAGACAGACAGAAAGAAGAGATGGTAGGAAGGAAGGAAGACAGAAAGAAAGAAAGAAAGGAAAGAAAGAAAAAGAAATATGGTAGGAAGAAAGACAGAAAGAAAAAGAAAGAAAGAAGGGGGAAGGTAGAGAAGAAAGAAAGAATGAAAGAAAGACTTATGACCACAATTGAGCCTAACATTTTGGTTGCTAAGCAAGAGCGTTGTTAAGTGAGTTTCACCACACTTTACAAGTTGGCCACGCCCACCTGGTCACCTGACCACTAAGCCACGCCCACCTGAGGGGGTGGGGTGGGGGGCGGTGAGGATGAGTTTGTAGCACCAAGGGGGTGGTGGACTGAAAAAGTTTGGGAACCACTGTTCTAGACCAACCCCCTGCTCAGGCAGGGTGTTGGAACCCTATACCATTTCAGATTCTTCTTAAAATTTTCCAGTGTTGGAGCACCCACAACTTCTGGAGGCAAGTCGTTCCATTGATTAATTATTATAACCTTCAAAAAAATTCTCCTTGGTTCTAGGTTGGTTCTCTCCTTGATTAGTTTCCATCCATTGCTTCTTGTTCTACCCTCTGGTGCTTTGAAGAATAGATTCACTCCCTCTTCTTTGTGGCAACCCCTGAGATATTGGAACACTGCTATTGTCACTCCTTCCTTCCTCCCTCCCTCTTTCTCTTTTCTCAGTCACTTCACTCATTGAACTCAATGTCGAGTTGGGGGGAAAAGATGGCAAATGTGTTTTAAACAATTGCAGCATAAACTTTAAACACACAAAAAAAGTGAGCGTACGCACTGAGATTTAATGTCCGCATTGTGGTTTTAAAGCAGGAATGGAAAATCCATGACCTTCCAGAGACTAATCTATAACTTCCAGCATCCCTTAGCTCAGAGGTCTTCAAATTTGGCAACTTTAAGACTTGTGGACTTCAACTCCCAGAATTCTGGAGAATTCTGGGAGTTGAAGTCCACAAGTCTTAAAGTTGCCAAGTTTGGGGACCCCTGCTTAGCTAATGGTGAAAGGAAAACCTGGGAAAAGCATTGCCAGACAGTTGAAGGGTGCGACAGTCAACACTTCCTACTTTTCTTCCCTTAAAGTATCATATTTAATAAATTAGGTCTATTCTGAGGATTTAAAAAAAAACCTCTTCCTGCCACATGGTTGAGTTTGTGATTTGCGCTGGTGTTGACCTGAATACAACAGGAGCAACTTCTTCCTGAAATCTCCTTAGCTGAGATTTCCAGTAATTTAAAATGAGTAAAAGCAAAAAAAAATTTTTTACTTGAAATCTGTTGTAAGTTTTCCAGTAATTGTGTTATGCGGTGTCTTTTGCTGATGTAAAAGGAGACCTTGCCAGAAAAAAATGTCTCTCTATTCCAGTTCTGTGTGCTCCAACCCCTCTCTCACACACTCTGTGTGTGTCCTCTTTACAACCAAAGCTGGCATATTTAAATTCTTGCAAAAAATAAACAGTGTTATCTATTTTATTTGTACATCTTAAGTCGTGTAAAGACTTATTTGGTTGCTTTTGTGTTGCCTCTTTTCTGTTAACATTTACAGGGTTGCAGGCCTTTCTCCTAAGAACTGCAGTTCTTGGCCAGTTTTTTTTTAACACATTTATTGGTGGGAGTATAAAAGCTTTGCTTTTACCAGAAAAAGAGAAGAGCCCTTAAATGCTGCCTTAAAGAGACACAAATGAGTTATATGAGAAACTGAAGGGTGTCAAATGAAACATGTTATTTATTTAGAAAATTTATATAGCTGCCTACTTGCTCACAGTGACTCTAGGCGGCTGACAAGCAATTAAAAAAACAGTATAGAAAATAAAAATAACAAAACAATAACCCACCCACCCACCCTCCCAGGTGAGAACACACAGTCAAATGAGCCATTTGATGGACTCCATCTCACTCTGGGTTCCCCAGGTCCACTGGCAAAACCAAGTCTGCAGGGCTTTACAAAAGAGTGTCAAAGTGGGGGCCAATCTAATTTCTGAAGGGATGAGATTTCAAAGTGAGGGAGCCACCACAGAGAAGGCCCTTCTTCTGGGTCCCACCAGATGTACTGTACTTCCTTAGGGGACAGGACCCGCAACATTCCTTGCCTCCCCGGTCTAGTGGTTCAGGTCAGAGATGGGTTCCTGCCGGTTTGGACCGGCTCTATAGAACAGGTAGCAGGAATTTCCCCCCGGTCGCTGAACTGGCAGTGATGGCTGGCTGGACACGCCCCTGAACTGGCTCTCTTGGCGGTGCCATAGGTGCCACCATCTTGTTTTTCACTTATGCGCATGCGCAGAAGCTCAGTTTTTAGCACTGTGCATGTGCACGCAAGCGCAAAGCACGCACGCACCCACGCTGCGCATGAGGAAGCAAACTGGCAGCGAGGTAAGTTAGAACCCCCTGGTTCAGGTGGATGTGACCAGATAACTTAGTCCCAAGCCATGAAGGGCTTTAAAGGTGACAACCAGCACCTTGAATTGCACCCAGAAGCAAATTGGCAACCCATTGCAGATCCCACTGGAGAGATGACACGTGTGCACGCTGAACTCTGCACAAAACCACGTGGGCCACTGCATTTCGATTCCTGAAAAACAACTCTGTATTCAATATACCCATGAAGGATGGGTTTGTGCACTATACACAGCCTTTGCATGAATCTGTCAACCCTTCCACTCAGTCATCTAGCAAAGACAGAATCCTGGCCATTTGTTTTGCCAAGAATATACTTCACTGAAACTGAAATGGTTACAGAAGTAGCGCAAACCGAATCTGAGGTTTTCCTGTGCAAACAACACAAAGGAAAAGTCCCCTCTCCTTCCCCCCCCCCCGTCCCCCGGTTATCTGCAAATGTCCAATCAGATTCCTGCATATTGTTTAGGAAACAGGTGCTCGGTTCCAAGGTCCCCAGCTCTGCATATCCTTAGTTAATCTTGGCTGGCTTCTGACAGGGCTCAGCTGGGTTTCCATCCCCCCTTCTTCTTTACATTCCAATCTTTCCCTCTCTCTCCCCCCCCTGCACTAATGTCAGGCTCTCAGCTGATGACATTTGGATAGATGAGATGCAGCCATGGCAGAATCTCTTCCTGCTTCTTATCAGAAAATTAATTCTGCTGCGTCAGGCTTCAAACAGAGGTGGGTTCCTGCTGGTTCTATAGAACCGGTAGCTAGAATTTTCCCCCGCTCGCCGAACCGGCAGCGATGGCCGGCTGGCCATGTCCCCGAACCGGCTCTCATCTTGTTTTTTGCTTCTGCGCATGCTCAGAAGCTGTTTTTTTGCTTCTGCGCATGCACAGAAGCCTAGTTTTTAGCACTGTGCTTGCATGCACCCATGCGGCATGGGAGGAAGCGAACCGGCAGCGAGGTAAGTCAGAACCCACCTCTGGCTTCAAACATTCCTTCTCAGATTTTCTTCAGATTCCCACAACAGACTTACTCACCTTCTGATGGAGTTAACGTGAAGAATTTCTAGGAATGTGTGTGACTCACATAAAAATCTGGGAGTTGACAAAAATATTTCCTCCCCCAGCCCCTCCTTTCAGAATCTACTTAGTGCAGAAAGAGATGTCAAATTTCCCAAGGGCCTCCTATGTTAATTTAGAAAGGAAAAGAAAGATTTATTTGCTTTGATAAAATTGCATCGTGCTGCTTGCAAATTCGAGGGCTGTGTAAGGTTTGAAAATACAGGTGGTCCTCGACTTATATTGAGCCGAAAATTTCTGTTGCTAAGCGAGACCGTTCTTAAGTGACTTTTACTCCATTTTATGACCTTTCTTGCCCCAGTTAAGTGAATCACTGCAGTTGTTAAGTTGGGGATACGGTAGTTGCAGCAGCAGTGTGCAGCAGCTGCCAAAAAAACCAACACAGTTCTAGGCTGCATTAACAGAGGGACAGAATCAAGATCACGCGAAGTGTTAATACCACTTTATAATGCCTTGGTAAGGCCACACTTGGAATACTGCATCCAGTTTTGGTCGCCACGATGTAAAAAGGATGTTGAGACTCTAGAAAGAGTGCAGAGAAGAGCAACAAAGATGATTTGGGGACTGGAGGTTAAAACATATGAAGAACGGTTGCAGGAACTGGGTATGTCTAGTTTAATGAAAAAAAGGACTAGGGGAGATATGATAGCAGTGTTCCAATATCTCAGGGGTTGCCACAAAGAAGAGGGAGTCAAACTATTCTTCAAAGCACCTGAGGGTAGAACAAAAGCAATGGGTGGAAGCTAAACAAGGAGAGAAGCAACTTAGAACTAAGGAGAAATTTCCTGACAGTTAGGACAATTAATCAGTGGAACAGCCTGCCTCCAGAAGTTGTGAATGCTCCAACACTGGAAGTTTTTAAGAAGATGCTGGATAACCATTTGTCTGAAGTGGTGTAGGGTTTCCTGCCTAAGCAGGGGGTTGGAGTAGAAGACCTCCAAGGTCCCTTCCAAATCTGTTATTCTATTCTATTCTATTCTATTCTATTCTATTCTATTCTATTCTATTCTATTCTATTCTATTCTATTCTATTCTATTCTATTCTATTCTATTCTATTCTATTCTATTCTATTCTATTCTATTCTATTCTATTCTATTCTATTCTATTCTATCTGTTAAGTGAATCTGGCTTCCTCATTGACTTTGCTGGTCAGAAGGTCACAAAAGGGGATCACAGGATCCCCTGTTGTTGCAACCATCATAAACACGAATCAGTTGCCAAGCATCTGAATTTTGGTTATGAGACTATGGGGATGCTGCAATGGTTGTAAGTGTGAAAAACGGTCGTAAGTCCCTTTTTTTAGTGCCATTGGAACTTTAAATGGTCACCAAATGAACTGTTATAAGTCGAGGACTACCTGTAATTTGAAAGAGTATGTTTTCCAGTACACAGGAAGGGAAAGATAGACCCTAACTGCAGCTCTTGAATGCAGCCGTGTCTTGTCCCATGTAGCTGTCACAAGATCCTGGGGAAAGACATGGCTGTTTTCAAGAGTTGTGTTTCAGTATCTCTTGGTATTCCGAAATACCTTTTTTGTGATTTCAAAATACTATCCAATCCCAAAAGCATCACTGGCCTCCTTGAAGGACTAAATAGGCTGATTATTTTGATTTAAGGAGTCAGGGCTGTCCCAAAGCTTGCTGCCAAGCTGGCAGACTAAACTGGTAAGTTGCATCATGTTTTAGGGCTTTTTAAGAGACAGCATCCTTACACCCCCCTCACTGAAGACAGGACAGGCAATCCTCAGCTTCCATCCATTCATTTAGCAACCAAATCTGGCCCCAATTGTGGTTGTAAGTTGAGGACTA